>PISX010014340.1:0-53240 GCA_004024625.1 Mellivora capensis
AGTGCACAGGGTCCCCTTGTGTACACACCCTTGGCCACGCCTGGTGTCTGTCTCTGGGATGACTGCCGTTCCCACAGTTGTGAGGTGAGAGCTGGTGGCGGTTTTGACTTATGTTTCTGTGACGACAGTTAGTGATGTTGAACAACTTTTTCTGTGTCTGTTGGCCACCTGCATGCCATCTTTGGAAAGTATCTATTCACATATTCTCCCCAGTTTTTATTCAGTTTTTGTTTGGCTTTGAAGGAGTGTTTTGTGTATTTTGGATATTAGCCTCTTCTCATACACTGGATTTGCAGATATTTTTTCTCATTGGGGAAGTTGCCTTTTAAGGGTTTGATGGTTCCTTTTGTCATGCAGAAATTTCAGTTTGATGGTTTTCTATTTGTTTATTTTTGCTTTTGTTGCCTTTGCTTTTGGTGTCTGAATGTAGAATACTCTTCCTTAAAACCAATATTGAGGGGACCTCTGGGTGGCTCAGTTGGTTAAGCGGCTGCCTTCGGCTCAGGTCTTGATCCCAGCGTCCTGTGATCAAGCCCCACATCGGGCTCCTTGCTCGGCAGGGAGCCTGCTTTTCCCTCTGGCTCTGCCTGCCACTCTGTCTGCCTGTGCTCGCGTGCTCTCTCTCTCTCTGACTAATAAATAAATAAAATCTTAAAAAAACCCCAATATTGAGAAACTTATTACCAGTGTTTTTTCTTGGAGGTTTATGGATTCAGTTCTTATGTTCAAGTCATTCACCAATTCACAATTTGTATGTGTGGTACAAGAAAGTGATCCAGTCACATTCTTCTGCATTTACTGTCCAGTGTTCCCAGTACCGTTCACTGAGGAGACAGTCCCTTCCCCCATTGTATATTTTCTGCTGCTGTGTCATAAGTTAAGACCATACACGTGTGGATTAGTTTCTGAGTTTCTCAGGTTCTTTTTTTTTTTTTTTTCTCTCTTTCTCTCTCTGTTTCTTTCTTTCTTTTTTGGGAAATATATTTTTCTTGGGAAAATTATATTCTTGGTATATATTATTGGGACATATAGTCTTGGGGAAATATTTTTCCTGTTGGAATATATGCAGTGTGGACTTCTTTGGTGACACTCTCTATTAGGACTTTCCTCTGACATCTGTGTTTTGTAAATGAGTAGCTGCCTCTATAGCTTTCAACAGGTTGAACATTTGGGCAGAACTACTTGAGTAGTATTATATTCTTCCATCAGATACCAGATTGTGTCTGATTGTCTTCCTTTTTGATGTTCTCAGTTGTGATGATGGATATCTATATTTCCTTTTCTGTGGTAGGTTTATTAAAATGAACTTAATTTCTCTTAAAAATGTGGATTCTAAATCATCCTTATTTCATAATCTATATTTATAGAAAACAGCATGTTTAAAGAAATGCATTTATTGGAAGCAACAGTTTGAACAGGACATAAATATTATTAATTCTTATTCAGAGTTAATAATTCTATCAGAGCTAAGTTTAATATACCTTTAATATACTAATAAATAAACTTTGTCAAAAGTACTACGGCTATCAGTCCAAGCTTTCTAGTGTTCCATTGATCTGTGTGTCTGTTTTTATGCTAGTACCATACTGCTTTGATGACAACAGCTTTGTAATCTAGTTTGAAATTAGAGTACGGTGAGTCCAGGTTGCTTAATCTCTTTCTTTCTTCTTTCTTTCTTTCTGTGAGATTATTTATTTTTACTTAGTTTACATTTGTATTCTAAATGTTTTTCTTTCACTTCTTTTTTTAAAAAAGATTTTATTTATTTATTTGACAGACAGAGATCACAAGTAGGCAGAGAGGCAGGCAGAGAGGGGGAAGCAGGCTCCCTGCTGAGCAGAGAGCCTGATGTGGGGCTCAATCCCAGGACCCTGAGATCATGACCCATGCTGAAGGCAGAGGCTTAACCCACTGAGCCACCCAGGTGCCCCTCACTTCTTTTTTATTATGATCATATAATGTGTTATTTATTTCAGAGGTACAGGTTTGAGATCCTTCAGTTTTACACAACACACAGTGCTCACCACAGCACATACCCTCACCAGTGCCCATCACCCAGCCACCCCATTCCACCACCGTGCTCCCCTTCAGAAACCTGTTTGTTTCCTGAGTTTAAGTGTCTCTTATGTTTTGTCTCCTTCTTTGGTTTCATCTTGCTTCCTTTTTTTTCCTCTCTTCCCCTATGATCCTCTGTCTTGTTCTTAAATTCCACATATCAGTGAGATCATATGATAATTATCCTTCTATGATTGACTTATTTTGCTTAGCATAATACCCTCTAGTTCCATCCATGTCATTGCAATGGCAAGATTTCATTTTTTGATGGCTGCATAGTATTCAATGGTATATATATTCGTATATATCCATTCATCTGTCGATGGATGTCTGGGTTCTTTGCATACTTTGGCTATTGTGGGCATTGGTGCTGTAGACATTGGAGTGCAGGTGCCCCTTCAGATCACTATATTTGTATCTTTGGGGTAAATTCTCAGTAGTGCAATTGTGAGGTTGTAGGGTAGTTCTATTTTCAATTTCTTGAGGAACATGCACACTGTTTTCCAGGGTGGTATCACCAGCTTGCATTCCCACCAACAGTGTAGGAGGGTTCCCTTTGCTCCACATCCTCGCCAGCATCTGTCATTTCCTGACTTGTTCATTTTAGCCAATTTGACTGGTGTAAGGTGGTATCTCATTATGGATTTGATTTGTATCTCCCTAATATTGAGGGATGGCGAACACTTTTTTATTTTGTCTGTTGGACATTTGGATGTCTTCTTTGAAGAAATGTCTGTTCATGTCTTTGGCCTATTTCTAGATTGGATTATCTGTTCTGTGGGTGTTGAGTTTGGTAAGTTCTTTCTAAATTTTGGGTGATAGCCCTTTATCTGATATGTCATTTGAAAATATCTTCTCTCATTCTGTTTGTTGTCTTTTGGTTTTGTTGACAGTTTCCTTTGGTGTGCAAAAGCTTTCTATCTTGATGAAATCCCAACAGTTCATTTTTGTTTTTGTTTCCTTCACCATTAGAGATGTGTCTAGCAAGAAGTTGCTCTGGTTGATGTCAAAGAGGTTGCTACCTCTGTTCTCCTCAAGGATTTGGATGAATTCCTGTCTCGCATTGAGGTCTTTCATCCATTTGGAGTCTATTTTTTGTGTATGGTATAAGGAAATGGTCCAGTTTCATTCTTCGGTATGTAGCTGTCCCATGTTCCCAGCACCATTTATTGAAGACACTCCTCCGCTACCTCATTGGACAGTCTTTCCTGCTTTGAAGAAGATTAGAGTTGAAGGTTAATTTCCGGTTTCTCTGTTCTGTTCAGTTGATCTGTGTGTCTGTTTTTGTGTCAGTACCATATTGTCTTGATGATTACAGCTTCGTAAAAGAGCTTGAAGTCTGCAATTGGGTTGCCACCCGCTTTGATTTTCTTCTTCAACATCCATTTGGCTATTCGGGGTCTTTTCTACTTCCATACAAATTTGGGGATTTATTTATTCCAGTTCTGTGAAAAATGTAGATGGTATTTTGAGAGGGATTGTACTGAATCTGTGGATTGTGCTAGGTAGCATAGACATTTTAACAGTATTTGTTCTTTCAGTCCATGAACGGGAATGTTTTTCCATTTCTTTGTGTCTTCCTCCATTTCTTTCATGACTATTGTATAGTTTTCTGAGTAGAGATCCTTTGCCTCTTTGGTTAGATGGATTACTAAGTAGCTTATGGTTTTGGGTGCAATTATACATGAGATGGACTCCTTAATTTCTCTTTCTTCTGTTACGTTGTTGCTGTAGACAAATGCAAGTGATTTCTGTGCATTGATTTTATATCCTGCCACTTTAAAAAATTCCTGGATGAGTTCTAGCAATTTTGGGGTGGAGTCTTTTGGGTTTTCCACAGAAAGTATCCTATTGTCTGCAAAGGGTGAGAGTTTGTCTTATTGTTTGCCTATCTGGTTGCTTTTTTTCTCTTTTGAGAGAGGCTTATTGCTGAGGCTAGGAATTCTAGTACTGTGTTGAACAGTAGTGATGAGAATGGGCATCTCTGTCCTGTTCCTGACCTGAAGGGAAAAGCTCACAGTTTTTCCCCATTGGGAATGATATTTGCTGTGGGTTTCCCATAGATAGCCTTTATGATGTGGAGGTATGTACTCTCTACCCGTCCACAGTGAAGAGTTTTGATCAAGAAAGGATGCTTTCCTTTGTCAAATGCTTTTTCTGCATCTATTGAGAGGATCCTATGGTTCTTGTTCTTTCTTCTATTAAGGTAGTGTATCACATTGATTGATTTGTGATGGTTGAGGAACCCTTGCAGCCCATGAATAAATTTGATTTGGTGGTGATGAATCATCCTTTTAATTGACTGTTGGATCCTATTGGCTAGTATGTTGATGAGAAATTTTGCATCCATATTCATCAGGGATAGTGGTCCATTAATTCTCCTTTTGGGAGAGGTCTTTGTCTGGTTTGGGAGCAAGGTAATGTTGGCCCCATCAAAAGGGTTTGGAAGTTTTCCTTCCAGTTCTATTGGAAAAGTTTCAGAAAAGGAGGTATTAAATCTTCCTTAAATGTTTGGTAGAATTCCCCTGGGAAGCCACCAGACGTTGGGCTCTTGTCTCCCGGGGGATTTTTGATGACTGCTTCCATTTCCTTGCTGGTTATGGGTCTCTTCAGGTTTTCTTTTCTTCCAGGTTCAGTTTTGTTCATTTCTCTATTTCTGGGAATTCATCCATTTCTTTGAGACTGCCTGATTTGTTGACATAGAGTTGACATCGAATGTTCTTATAATTGTTTGTATTTCTTTGGTATTGGGTGTGATCTCTCCTTCTTGATTTACGATTTTATTGCTCTGGGTCCTTTCTCTTTTCTTTTGGAGAAGTCTGGACAGGACAGTCTCAATCTTATTAATTCTTTCAAAGAACCAGCTCCTAGTTTTGTTGATCTGTTCTACTGTTCTTTTGGTTTCTACTTCATTGATTTCTGCTCTCATCTTTATTATTTCTCTTCTCCTTCCGGATTTAGGCTTTCTGTGCTGCTCTTTCTCCAGCTCCTTTAGCTGTAGGGTTAGGTTGTGTATTTGAGACCTTTCTTGGTTCTTGAGAAAGGCTTTTAGTGCTATATACTTCCCTCTTAGGACTGCCTTTGCTGTGTCCCAAAGATATTGAACAGTCATGTTTTCATTCTCTTGTGTTTCCATGAATTTTTAAAATTCATCTTGAATTGACTGTTTGACCCATTCATTCTTTAGTAGGATGCTCTCTAGCCTCCATGTATTTGAGTTCTTTCCACCTTTCCTCTTGTGATTGAGTTACATTTTCAAAGTATTGTGGTCTGAAAATATTCAGGGAATGATCCCAATATTTTGGGATGAGAATGAACATGGTGGATTCCTAATCTTGGCCCCAGATCTGAGAGCTCAGGGTCCCACTCCTCAGTGCACCCCCAATCCTTTGTGTCTTCCTGGTCTCTGTCTGTGATCCATGCTCACCAGACCTATGACCAAGAATTTCTATTTCTGGCATGTGACCCCATTTGGAGTCATGAAATCTGGCTGATTCTTGCAGCATGCTCAGGCAGCACTCCTCCTGGGGGAGGAAGGGGCTCTCCCCAGTTGTGCTGCTTCTTGGGCCCCTTCTCAAAGAGCAGTTGTCAGACTGTGCTGTGGATCACAGTTCATGGCAACCTCCAGCTTAGAATCCACTCCTGGGCTCACTCTTTGTAGCCAGCTTCCCTGCTCTGATACCTGGGAGCTCTGCTACCCTGAAGTGCCCCTGGTCTTCCTGGGACCCCAAGGATCCCGAGACCACACTGTCCCATCGAGGGTTCCACCCCCTGCTTAGCCACCAGAGTGACATCCCTCACCAGAACAGATTTTTGTACTCTGCTGCCCTTAGCACTTGGTGGTTGACTGAGGCTCCCACGCCCTCCCCCAGTTTATCTTCCCACCTGTTGGCTTAGACTTACTTTTCTGTACCTCCTACCTTGTGGAAAGTGATCACTTTTCTGTTTGTAGAGTTGCAAGCTATTCTTTTCTTGGATCTCTGCTTGAATTTGCAGGTGACCAGAATGGTTTGATAGTTATCTAGTTAAATTTCTTGGACCAGATGAAATTAAGGTCTCCTACTCCTCCACCATCTTGGACTCTCTCTCTCTCCTTTCTCCAGATTGTTTTGGGTATTTGGGGTCTTTTGTGATTCCATTCACATTTAGGACTGTCTTCTATTTCTTTGAGTAATGCCATTGGAATTCAGATAGGGATTTCATTACATCTGTAGATTGCTTTGGGTATGTTGGATATGTTAACATTATTAACTCTTCCAGTTAATGAGCATGGAGTATGCCTCCATTTATTTGTGTTATCTTCCAAATCTTTGGCCCATACATTCACCCGCCAACACGTACATGTTTTTCCTTCCTTTTCTGCCATGTGTTCAGTACACCAGGTCTTTCTTATTCTTCATTACTTTTATTCCTTTTTTTTTCTTGATGCAATTGTCAATGGCATTGGTTTCTAAATTTCTCTTTGTAAAAGTTGGTCATCAGTATATAGAAATACAAAGTTGGGGCACTTTGGTGAATCAGTCAATTAAGTGTCTGCCTTCAGGTCAGGTCATGATCCTGGGGTTCTGGGAATGATCCTGGCATTGAGCTCCCTGCTCAGCAGGGTGTTTGCTTTCCCCTGACCCTCTGGTGCTCCCCCGGCTTGTGTTCTCTCTCTCCTTCTCTGTGTCAAATAAATACATTCTTTTAAAAAAAGAAATGCAGGGCGCCTGTGTGGCTCAGTGGGTTAAATCCTCTGCCTTCGGCTCAGGTCATGATCCCAGAGTCCTGGGATGGAGCCCCGCATCGGGTTCTCTGATCTGTAGGGAGCCTGCTTCCTCCTCTCTCTCTGCCTGCCTCTCTGCCTACTTGTGTCTGTCAAATAAATAAATAAAATCTTAAAAAAAAAAAGAAACGCAACAGGTCTCTGTATATTGACTTTGTGTCCTGCAGCTTTACTGAATTTGTTTATTCTAACAGGGGTTTTGTTTGTTTGTTTTGGGTTTTTTTTGTGGACTCTTTAGGGATTTCTACATATAGTATTATGTCATCTACAAATATTGACCATTTTATTTTCCTATTTAGATTTCATATCTTTTCTTTGTTTTATTTTTTGTCTAAATGGGTTGGCTAGGGTTTTCAATATGATGATGAATGAAAGTGATAAGAGTGGGCATGTTAATCTTGTTCTTGCTGGTAGTGGAAAAGTTTTCAGCTTTTCACCTTGAGTATCATGTCAGCTGTGGGCTTTTCATATAGGGCCCTTGTTTGGTTGACATATGTTTCCTCAGTACCCAGATGGTTTAGAATCTTTATCATAAATGCATATTGAATCTTGTCAAGTGTTCTTTCTGCATCTATTGTAACAATCCTAGGATTTTTAAAAAATATTTATTTATTTGACAGAGAGAGAGGGAGAGAGAGAGAGATCACAAAGCAGGCAGAGAGGCAGGCAGAGAGAGGGGAGGAAGCAGGCTCTTGCTGAGCAGAGAGCCCGATGTGGGGCTTGATCCCAGGAGCCTGGGATCATGACCTGAGCTGAAGGCAGAGGCTTAACCTGCTGAGCCACCAAGGTGCCCCCAATCCTAGGATTTTTATCTTTTATTTTGTTAAGGTGATGTATCCCATTGGTGGATATGCAGATGTGGAATCATCCTTGCATCCCTGGAATAAGTCCCACTGAATCATGTTGTGTGATTCTCCTGATGTATTATTGAATTAATGTTATTGGTAATTTGTGGAGGATTTTTGCATCTCTGTTCATGAGGGATATTGGCCTTTCCTTTTCTTGTAGCATCCTTGTCTTGTTTTGGTAGCAGGGTAATGCTGCCATTATAAAATGAATTTGGACATACGCCCTTCTCTGCTTTTTAAAAAAATTTTTGAGAAGGGTTGGTATTAATTCTTCTTCTACTATCTGGTTGAACTCTTTCAGTAAAATTAACTGGTGTTGGGCATTTGTTTGTTGGGAGGATTTGATTATTGAATCAATCTTTTTACTAGTGATCAGTCTGTTCAGATTTTTTTTTTCCCCTTCATGGATCATTCTAGGTTGTTGTTAGGAACTTATGCATTTCTTCTAGGTTGTCCAGAGGTTGGCCTCTAATGCTCATAGTAGTTTCTTATAATTCTTTGTATTTTTGTGGTATTCCTTGTAGTAGTTCATCTTTCTTTCTTGTTTTAAAATTTTTCACATTTTTAAATTTAAATTCAGTTAGCTAAGGTACAGTTTTTGATGTAATGCTCAATGATTCATTAGTTGCATATAACACCCAGGGCTCATCACCACATGTCCCCTCCTTAATACCCATCACCCAGTTACCCCGCCCCCAACCTACCTCTCCTCCAGTTTGTTGCCTATGATTAAGAGTCTCCCATGGTTTGTCTCCCTCTCTGATTTCATCCCATTCAGTTTCCCCTCCCTTCCCCTGTGGTCCTCCACATTATTCCTTGTGTTCCACATAAGAGTGAAACCATATGATTATTGTCATTCTCTGCTTGACTTATTTCATTTAGCATAACCCCCTCCAGTTCCATACATGTCAATCCAAATGGTAGGCATTCATCCCTTTTAATGGTTGAGTACTATTCTAGAGTATGTATGTGCCACATCTTCTTTATCCATTCCTCTGTTGAAGGACATCTCAGCTCCTTCCACAGTTTGGCTCTTGTGGAGATTGCTGCTATGAACCTTAGGAGCATATGCCCCTTCTTTTCACTGCATCTGTATCTTTGGGGGTAAACACCCGTTAGTGCAATTGCTGGTTATAGGGAAGCTCTATTTTTAACTTTTGGAGGAACCTCCATGCTGTTTTCCAGAGTGACTACACCAGCTTGCATTCTCACCAGTAGTGTTAGAGGGTTCCCCTTACTCCACATCCTCGCCAACACTTGTTTCCTGTCTTGTCAACTTTAGCCATTCTAACTGCTGAGGGTGGTATCTCATTGTAGTTCTGAATTCCCTGAGACAAGTGATGTGGAGCATTTTTTTTCATGGTCTGTTGTCCGTTTGTGTGTCTTCCTTGGAGAAGTGTCTCTTCCTATCTTCTGCCCATTTCTTGAGTGGATTCTTTGTTTCTTGGGTGTTGAGTTTGAGAAGTTCTTTGTAGATCTTGGATACCAGACCTTTATCTGTAATGCCATTTGCAAATACCTTCTCCCATTCTGTAGGTTGCCTTTTAGTTTTGTTAATTGTTTCTTTTGCCGTGCAGAAGCTTTTTATCTTGATGAGATCCCAATAGTTCATTTTTGCTTTTGTTTCCCAGGGCTTTGGAGACATGTCTTGTAAGAAGTTGCAGTGTCCAAGGTCCAAGAGGTTGCTGCTTGTGTTCTCCTCTAGCATCTTGATGTGAGACAGGAATCAATTATCTTTCTTTCCTGATTGCATTTGAGCTCTCTCTCTTTCTTGGTGAGTCTAGCTAAAAGTTTGTCAGTTTTGTTTATCTTTCCAAAAAAGGCAGCTTGTATTTTCATTGCTCCTTTGTCTTTTTTTGTCTCCATTGGATTTATTTCTATATTCCTTTTTGTTATTACCTTATTTCTACTGTTATGGGGCTTTGGTTTTTTTTTTAATGTTGTTTTTTTTTCCCTTCCCACTTCTTTCCCATGTAAAATTAAGTTGGTTACTGGAGAGCTTTCAACTGAATTGAAATTTCTGAACTGAATTTCTATGAAATTCCCCTTTAGAACTACTTTTGCTGCATCCCCTAAGTTTTCATAGGTTCTCTTTCATTGTCTCAAGGTACTTAAACATTTTTTTTTTATTTATTCTTTGACCATTTGTTGTTTAGTGGCATGTGGTTAAATCCCCACATAATTCTGACTTCCATTTTCCTCTTATAACTTATTTCTATGTTCATACCATTGTGGTTGGACAAGATTTGAAACAGAGGGTGAAGGGAGTGTTCAGTTTAATGGTTAGTTTCCTGGTTTTTTTGTTTGTTTGTTTGTTTTCCTGAGGAAAGGCCATGCATTCCATGGAGACAGAGGAACATTTTGTGAAACTGGAGTGGGAAGGGGGTGGGGGGGGTCAACCCTTGTTAGAATTACTGACTACTACCATGTAGGCTGTGTACCACTGTTCACACTGTAGCCCTGATGGACTTGTACTTCCTTAGAAATATTTTGTAGGAGGTGCAGGGTGGCCTTCTCTAACGGAAAGGTGTCATATGGGTTCATGGCATGGTCCCAGGTCAGCAACCAGGATGTATGGTAAATTGGGGGATCAGAACCCAAGTTTCTGTTGGAAGTGAAAGAAACGGGGCATGGTGTGCTTCATGACAATAGCTGAGGTCCCGAGTGACCCACCGATTGTTGTTGGTGGGTGGGGTAGCAGGGCCTGTGGATCTGTCTCATCATATCCTGTGGAATTCAGGGTTACCCTCCTGTCTTTTGAGTTGTATAGAAACAGGTAGACAGCAGTCTCTGGTCAGGCACAAGGGTTTCACTAGATTGCCACCAGAGGGGCAGTGTGCAGGGGGAATGACTCCTTTATTTCCGTACAAACTGACCAGGGTCTGTGACTATGATTCTTAGCAGGAGCATGGGGAAAGGAGGGCAGTGGTGGTTCATGCTTCCTAGGGTTGTGGTTAGGACTACCGAGCCATGCCTGGCTCAGTAGGCACCCAGTCACTGTAGGTGTGGGCATAGTGCCCATGGTACTTTCCAGCTGGCACCCATGCTGCAGCCTCCTACTTTTTATCATCTTCATGGTCATGAGCCTCTGCCTTTCTCCATGGCCCCCCAGGGTATTGCCCTCCATCCATCTGGCCCTCCTCCCTGGGCCCTGTGAAACCCAATGTCAGGGTAGCCTTCTCCAGAGGCCGCTCTGTCAGTCCCCTGGTGGGACACTTCCATGGATCCCCTGTGAGGTGAGGATGATGCCCTGCTCTGAAAGGGGGCTGTACGTCCCCAGTCAGGAGAGCCATGTCTTCCTTTTCAGCCTGGCCTGCCCTCCCCTCAGTCCTCCTCAGGGAAGCTGTCCCCACTTCCTGAGCTGACAGTTCTGACTTTAAAAGCTAATATTGTTTTCTATTTCTCCATGCCTTCATTCATCCATGCCATGTTGGTGGGTTTTGAGCAGTCCTGCAGGGCTGTCTGCTCAAAGAGGAGATGACCTGGGAGAGGCAACACCTCTCCCTCTCACCTCCCTCAGCATGTCCCTGAGCCCTGGGGCCAGCAGTCCCACTGAGGGTTGAGGGACCTGAGCCAGCCCATCCTGAGCCCAGGCTCTGTGTCAGCTATGTAGACAGATGTGTGCCAGGAGCAGTAAGCAGCTAGCATGGGCCAGGGCAGAAAGTTTGTCTTTCTCATTCCTCTCCCAACCCCCACCCCAGAGGTAGCTCAGAGCTCCAAGCCCTGCATCTCAAGATTCTGTGACCTGTGCCTCCTGCCTTCATTTGGTGACCTCGGTGGTCTCCTGTTCCCTATACCTCCCATACCCACTCCCATGGCAGTTCCTGGATCAGGGGAGGGATTGTACCCTTGTCTGTACTTTGACCTCTTCCTGTCCTGCACTGAGCCCACCCACCTTTGCATCTTCCATAGATGAGTTTGGAAGGAAGCTCATTCACAGGGAAGTTATTGGCCTAATGGATCCAGGGAAGAACCATTGAATTAGAGATCCAGGATACAGAACAAACCTGCTCCGAAACCTATCCCACACTCTGTGACTATCTCACATTAAAAAAGAAATAATAGCTTTCTGGACTGTGATGTGGCATCTCTCTCTACTTACACTGTTGAATGCCTAGGTGCTGAAAGGGACCATGGCTCCAGTGGGCTAGGATTAACAGTTTAAGTATAAGAACTCAGTGAAATTTGAATTTGAGGCATAGAGTGAATAAATGCTGTTGAGGAAATACTCCCAAGTAGGGCTTATGAACATGGCACAGCAAAAGCTTTTTCGAATAGGTTACTGAAAGAAAAATATTTTTTATGTTTTGTTTTAGTTCCAAATTTAATTTAATTTGTGTTAATTGATTTAACATACAGTGGTATATTAGTTTCAGATGTACAATAGAGTGATTCAGTAACTTGATATAATACTCTGTGCTCATCATGAAAATCATACTCTTAATCCCCTTCACCTAGTTCACTCATCCCTTCATCCACCTCTCCTTTGGTAACCATCAATTTGTTCTCTGTTGTTAAGAGTCTGTGGGGTACCTGTGTGGCTCAGTCAGTGAAGCATCTGCCTTTGGCTCAGGTCATGATTCGAAGGTCCTAGGATCAAGCCCCACATGGGGCTCCTTGCTCAGCAGGGAGCCTGCTGCTCCCTCTCCCTCTGCCTGCCGTTCTGTCTACTTGTGCTCTTTCTCTAGCCCTCTGTCAAATAAATAAATAAATAAAATCTTTTTAAAAAAACTTTGTATTTTGGTTTGTCTCTTTTTTCTCCTTTATTTTTTTCTTTCTTAAATTCCACATAAGAGTATTATCCTATGGTATTGTCTTTCTCTGACTGACTGATTTCACTTAGGATCACACTCTCTAGTTCCATCCATGAGTCTGCACATGGCAAAATTTCATTCCTTTTTATGGCTGAGTAGCATTCCACTCTGTGTATATGTGTGTGTACATATCTATCATTTATAAATAGATATATAAATTATAAATATAAATATATAAATTTATAAATGACACTTGGGTTTCTTCCCTGTTGTTATATTGTAAATAATGTTTCAAGAAACAAGGCTACATAAATCTTTTTTAGTTATTGTTCTCCTATTCTTTGGGTAAACACCAGTCGTGTGACTGCTGGATCATAG
Organism: Mellivora capensis; assembly: GCA_004024625.1. NCBI lineage: Eukaryota > Metazoa > Chordata > Mammalia > Carnivora > Mustelidae > Mellivora > Mellivora capensis. The sequence goes on from PISX010014340.1 coordinate 12,801, forward strand.
GGTAGTTCTCTATTTAATTTTTTGAGGAACATCCATAATGTTTTCCACAGTGGCTGCAACGGGTTGCATTCCCACCAAGAGTGCACGAGGGTTTCCCTTTCTCCATATCCTCCAAACACCTGTTGTTTCTTGTGCTGTTGATGTGAGCCATTCTGATAGGTGTGAGGTAGTATCGCATTGTACTTTGGATTTGTATTTTCCTGATGATGGGTGATGGTGAACATCTTTTCATGGACATTTGGCCATCTGTATTTCTTCTTTGGAGAAATGTCTGTTCATATCTTCTGCCTATTTTTTTCACTGAATTCTGTTTTTCAGGTGTTGAGTTTTACCAGTTCTATATATTTTGGACACTATCCCTTTATTCCATAGAATATTTGCAAATATCATCTCCCTTTCAGTAGGTTCTTATGATGATTACTTTTTCATTGTTCTGCTGTGTGGAAACTTTTGTTTTTGATGTAGGCCCAGTAGTTTATTTTTGCTTTTGTTTCCTTTGCCTCAGGGAACATGTCTAGAAAAATGTTGGTATGGTCCATGTCAGAGAAGTTATTGTCTGTGCCCTCTTGTAGGATTTTTATGGTTTCAGGTCTTCCATTGAGGTCTTGAAACTGTTTTTAGGGGTGCCTGGGTGGCTCAGTCATTGGGTTTCTGCCTTCAGCTCAAGTTATGATGCCAGCATTCTGGGATCGAGCCCCACATTGGGCTCCCTGCTCGGTGGGAAGCCTGCTTCTCCTCCTCCCGCTTCCCCTGCTTGTATTCCCTCTCACTGTCTCTCTCTCTCTGTCAAATAATTAAATAAAGTCTTAAAAAAAATAAACTGTTTTGAGATTTTTTAGTCTGTATGGTGTAAGAAAGCGGTCTAATTTCATTCTTCTGTGTTTAGCTGTCCAGTTTTCCCAACACTGTTTTTTTGTAGAGACTGTCCTTTTCCATCTTGATATTCTTGTTTGCTTTGTGGAAGATTAATTGGTCATGTAATTGTGGGTTAATGGCTGAGCGATTGCATTGGCTGTTCAGTATCTTTGGTGGTTCCATACAAATTTTTAGGAGTGTTTGAGTTCTTTGTTGTTTTTTTTTAATTTAAATTCAGTGAGCCAACTTAGAGCACATCATTAGTTTCAGTTGTAGTGTTCAATAGTAGATCAGGTGTGTATAACAGAGTGCTCATTGCATCACGTGCCCTCCTTAATGTCCTTCATGCAGTTACCCCATCCCCCATCCACCTTCCTTCCTGCAACCCTCAGTTTGTCTCTGTAGTTAAGAGTCTTTCATGGTTTTTCTCCCTCTCTGATGACTTCCCATTCTGTTTTCCCTCCCTTCCCCTGTGATGCTCTGTGCTGTTTTTTCTGTTTCATGTGTGAGTGAAACCCTATGACAATTTTCTTTCCAATAGACTCATTTTGTTCAGCATTATACCCTCCAGTGCCATTCAGGTTGATGTGATGGTTAGTATACATACTTTCTGATGGCTGAGTAATATTCCACTGTATTTATGCATTCATCTGTCCGTGCACATTTGGGCTCTTTCCATAGTTTGGTTATAGTGGATATTTCTGCAATGAACATTGGGGCATAGGTGCCACTACTTTTCACTCAATCTGTATCTTTGGGGTAAATACCCAGTAGTGCAGTTGCTAAGTTGTAGAATAGCTCTATTTGTACCTTCTTGAAGAAACCCAATACCATTTTATAGACTGGCTATATGAGCTTGCATTCTCTCTAGCAGTGGAAGAGGATCCCCTTTCTATGCATCCTCAACCACATTTGTTATTCCATGACTTGTTAACTTTAGTCATTCTAACTGGTGTCAAGTGGTATCTCATGGTTTTGATTTGTATTTCCCTGATGGCTGGTGATGTTTAGCATTCCTTCCTGTGTCTGTTAGTCACTTACATATGGTCTTCAGGGAATGCTTGTTCAGGTTTTCATCTATATCTTGAGGGAGGGTTAGGATTAAGGCTCAGGACATAGAAGGAGTGATCTGCTGATGTGAGGAGAATGTCATAGAGGACTTATTTGAGGGCTACAGATAGGGAGAATAATAGGTTCAGGGTTTGTGTTCAGTATGGTAACAAACATATACATAAACAGGGATTTGCTGATTATTTCAATCAGAATTCTCCTGCTCTGAATCCTTTCTGGAGTTCCAAATGGCAGTTTCTTCCTGGGTGGCAGGCTGAATCTTCTGGTATAACTCAGGTGTCCCCGGTCTGGAGGGCTTGGGTGCCAGACCTCTGGGAACAGAAGCCTGAAAACCCAAACTAGGGTAAGGGTCAGAGCGAGAGGCATGGCAGGCCCAATCTGCAGGCACTGAGGAAAACTCCTCCGGGGCTGGGGGATGCTGAGTTGAGGACTGTGTCAGACTGAGTGTCAGGCTCTGGGTTTTTGTACAGGGAGCCGTCTAAAGTGGGGGTGGCCTCAGGTGGGCATGCAGATTTCTCCTGCTCTGAAACCATTGTGGAGTTCCAAAAAGCACAGTTTCCTTCTGGGTGGCAGGCAGAGTCCTGCGGTATGGCTCAGGTGTCCCAATCTGGAGGCCTTGCATGCCAACCTCTGGGGACAGAAACCAGAAAATGCAAAGTAGTGTTCAGGTTAGGGGGTAGGAGCATGGCAGGCCCAATCTGCCTCCACTGATGCGAGCTTCCTGTGGGGCTGAGTTGAGGGCATGGGTCAGCCCGAGTGTCAGTTTCCAGGTTTGTGTACAGGGGGCCTCTTAAAGTGGGAGTGGCCTCAGGTAGGCATGCAGATTTCTCCAGCTCTGAATCCTTTGCAGAGTTCCAGATGGTGGCTCGGTTTTCCTTCTGGGTGGTAGGCAGATTCCTGTGTTATGGCTCAGGTGTCCCCAATCTGGAGGCCTTGGGTGCCAGACCTTGAGGCACCAAAGCGAGAAATCTCAAGTGAGAGTTAGGGCCTAGGGGTATGGCAGGCCCCATCTGCTGGTGCTCATGTGAGCTCCTTGTGATGCTGAGTTGAGGGCATGGGACAGGCTCCTGACTGCCTCTGGTGGTGGCAACCTGCACAGCTATGCCATACATGGCCTCACGCTGCATCTCAACACTACCTCTAGTGGCAGTAAGCAGCATTGCAACGCCTTCAGGCATCCCTCACACTTCAGGTGACCACAGCTCCAGTGGCGGGAGCTGACACTGCCATGCCTTCCAGCGTCTTCCACTGAGTTCACCACTGCTTCCAGTGTCAGGATACTTCACTCACTCCTTTCAGCATCTCGTATTGTAGTTATTGTAGTTCATCACTGTCTTCAGCCGTGACAAGCTGCAAAGCCATGCTATCCATGGTCTCCTGCTGTGTGTCAACATTGCCTCTAGTGGTGGTAAGTAGCACTGATCACTGACTCGCCTTCCAGCATCTTGCCCTGCAGCTCACCACTGCCTCCAGTGATAGGAAGCTGCACTGCTACTCCTTGCAGCGTCTTAAACTGCAGCTCAACACTGCCTTCAGTGGAGGGATATTTCACTGCCACTCTTTCTAGCATCTCTTGTGGTGGCTCAGCACTGCCTCCAGTGGTGACAAGCTGCACAGTCACACCGTCCATGGTCTCTCACTGCATCTCAGCACTGCTTCTAGTGGCCATAAGCAGTGCTGCGAGGCCTTCAGGCTTTGCTCACACTCCAGCTGACCACAACCTCCAGTGGTGGGAACCTACACTGTTATGCCTTCCAGGGTCTCGTATTGCAGCTCTCCAACAGGTGTAGTGGTGTGAAAGTGCATTGCAACTTCTTCCAGCCTCTCGCACTGGAGCACACCCCTGCCTCCAGTGGCAGCAAGCTTTAGTGTCCTGTCTTCTAGCACCTCTCACTGTGCAACTCACCATGGCCTCCAGTGGTGGGAACTGGCAATGCCACTTCTTCTAGCATCTCCCACTGCAGCTCACTACTGCCTCCAGTGGCGGTAGTCAGCACTCCAACTTGAGTTATAAGGAGATTTGGACAGAGATCTCATGAGATTTGGATTGAGGTCACGTGATTTCCTTGAGTTCTCACAGTACTTGAAATGAGTTCTCAAAAGATGTGGGTAGGAATCTTGTGAGAAATACCCGAGTTGTCAGGAGACCTGGACTGAGATCCCATGAGATTTGGGTTGAAATATCATGGAATTTGGACTAAGATCTCATGAGATTTCCATGACATCTCATGACATGTGGAATGAGTTCTCATGAGATTTGGGTAGAAATCTTGTTACTGGGGCACCTGGGTGACTCAGTGCGTTAAAGCCTCTGCCTTCAGCTCAGGTTATGATCCCAGGGTCCTGGGATTGAGTCCTGCATCGGGCTCTCTGCTCAGCAGAGAGCCTGCTTCCTCCTCTGTCTCTGCCTGCCTCTCTGCCTACTTGTGATCTGTCTGTCAAATAAATGAATAAAATCTTTAAAAAAAAGAAATCTCATTACAAATGTCTGGGTTCTCATGAGATTTGGACTGAGATATCATGAGATTTGGATTGAGATCTCTAGGGATCTGAGTTCTCATGAGATTTCAACTAAGATCTCATGATATTTGGACAGAGATCACGAGATTTGGACTGAGATCTCATGAGATCTGGACTAAGATCTCATAATATCTGAACTAAGATCTCATGAGATTTCCCTGACATCTCATGGTATTTGGAATGAGTTCTCATGATATCTGGGAAGAAACTCATGAGAAGTAACTGAATTCTCATGAGACTTGGACAGAGATCTCATGAGATTTGGGAAGAAATCTCATTGGATGTGCCTGACATTTCAGGAGTTTTGGGGCTGAGATATCAGGAGATTTAGACAGAGATCTCATGGGATTTGACTGAAATCTCATGATATTTTGAATGATTTCTCATGATATTTGTGTATAAATCTCATGGGAAGTGCTCAAGTTCTCATGAGGTTTGGTCTGAGATCTCATGAGATTTGCACCAAGATCTTTCGAGATCTGGACTGAGATCTCATGGGATTTGAAGTCTCACGAGATTTGGACTGAGATGTCATGAGATTTGGACATAGGTCACGAGATTTCCCTGAGTTCTCAGAATATTTTAAAAGAATTCTCACGAGATTTCTACTGGTATTGTGCTTGCCTGCCCTGTGCGCTGAGTTGTTCACTCTACCCTGGAGCCCAACAGCCAGGCTATTGTCATTTTGCTTAAGTTGATGGTCTTTCATTTCTAACCAGAGGCAACTTAGCGTTTGTTAGCTCAGCTGTAGGATGAAGAAAGTTGCTCTATTCTTCAGACGTGATCTTAGACCTTCTTCCTCTTTCCTTTGTGCTGTTCAATACTTCCCTAGGCTGGATAACATCAGCCAATAACATATGTCTGCTAATCATTTAGATGCCATTGAACTTTTAAAAATTAAGATTTAGGGACGCCTGGGTGGCTCAGTTGGTTAAGTGGCTGCCTTCGGCTCAGGTCATGATCCCAGCGTCCTGGGATCGAGTCCCACATCGGACTCCTTGCTCGGCAGGGAGCCTGCTTCTCCCTCTGCCTCTGCCTGTGCTCGCTTGCTCTCTCTCCCTCTCTCTCTGACCAATAAATAAATTAAAAAAAAAAATTAAGATTTAACTGACATTATATTAGTTTCAGGTAGATAACAGCCATGATTTGTTCTATGTATGTGAAATGATAAATGCAATGGAATTTGAGGAAATGCAGGTTTTCCATCTTTTCTACATCGTAGCAGAATTAAAAGTCCAATACTTTGTTTTAGAATACAACTGGAATTAGCCTAATAGAAGAGTTGAGTTTCTTAGCAACATTCTGATGTATTCCCCAGACTAGTTCATCACTTTTTCTTGCTTTAATTAAGCCAAATTCACCTCAGTTTTCCTTCTGGCTGTGTTCCAATGGGACAAATTTCTCATCTGTAATTACTATGAATGGACTGTGTATTCTCTCCTCTTCTTCTTGTGCAGAAGTTCACAAAATGGGAGTATTTCTTTGGGCCTTTTACACTGAATTCAATTTCTAAATTTACTCCCAGCCTGTAGCTCTTGATCCCATGAGTTACCTTGTGACACCTTCTTTTCCCTTCCCATTACTTCCTGCCTCTTCTTTCCCAGGATTTTCTTTTGGTTGCAGTTTACATGAATTCTTTCCTGCCTTTCCTGGTATTAGCGAAAATATGTCTCCTGGAAATAAAGGCTGTACTCAAACTCCTATTTTTATATAAAAACTTATGATAGAATTTCCTCAAAAGAAAAATCGTTACTGTGTTTAGGCATGATTATCTTGTTTCTAGAATATTTTAAACTTATTTTTGAATGCTATACATAGTTTAAAAGTGTGAGTTTTAGCTGAATGGTAAAGGGTGTGTGGGCACAGGCACACTTCCTGGGTGCTCCTGGGACAGAGGCCTTTCCCTCTTTCATCATATTGTACTCTTGGCCTCCTTTCTTGCTCAGGTTGGTTGCCAGTTTGAAGATTTATGCTTCTGGAAATAGAGTAAATTAAGGCTTTTAATTCACTCAAGCACAATTGATGTTTTTCATAGGCCACAGCTTTGTAGGCATGTGATTGTCCTTCAGGCTTTTGACCTTCAGGCTTTTGATCATTAATTGTTTTCCATAGGTAATGCTTGATGTTGTACCCAATGCTGATTCCTTATCACCAGAAACAATGTTGTTTATGAAAGCCAAAGACTGCAGTGTCTCCTACTGAGCAATTGGATGGAACCTCAAGAGGACATCTGCTCCCCACAGAGGGTATTCATGATATTAAGGCCAGTCTGGCTATTAGTCTAATAATCGCCATCAGGGTTATCTACAACTGGCAGCTCATCCTCATTTACCAGAGTGACAGTGACTTTCATACTTAGATGGTCCACAACTCTGGGTAAAGGCCATCCTGTCCTCAATCTCTACCTCTCTTCTTTCCTTCCTTCCTCCCTTCTCCCATCTCTCCCTCCTTCCTTTCTTTTTTCTTTTCTTTTCTTTCTCTCTTTCTTCCTCCCTCCTTCCCCCCTCCTTCCCTCCCTCCCTTTCTTTTCTCTTCTTTTCCTCTCCTCTCCTCTCCCCTCCCCACCTCTTCTCTCCTTTTTTTTCTTTCTTTCTTTCTTTCTTTTTTTTTTTTTTAAAGATTTTACTTATTTATTTGACAGACAGAGATTACAAGCAGGCAAGAGAGGCAGGCAGGGAGAGAGAGGAGGAAGCAGGCTCTCCGTGGACCAGAGAGCCCGATGTGGGGCTCGATCCCAGGACCCTGGGATCATGACCTGAGCTGAAAGCAGAGGCTTTAACCCACTGAGCCACCCAGGCGCCCCTCTCCTTTTCTTTCTTTCTTTCTTTCTTTCTTTCTTTCTTCCTTCCTTCCTTCCTTCCTTCCTTCCTTCCTTCCTTTCTTTCTTTCTTCCTTCCTTCCTTCCTTCCTTTCTTTCTTCTCTCCCTCCATCCCTTCTTTCCTTTTTTCTTTCTTCCTTTCCTTCTTTCTTCCTCACTCCCTCCCTCTCTTCCTTCCTTTCTTCTTTTAAGAACATTTAATTTCTTATTTATTTACATATTTATTCATCATTTCACTCTTTCTTTTAATAAATGTCTGCCAAGTACTACTCAGGGCTCTGGGAACAGAGATCCAAGCCTATCAGCAAGGTGTGAGGTCGGGCTAGCATGCCACAGAAAAACAGTATAAAAATGAGCAAATAGGGCACATAACATCAGATAGGTGCTATGAAGAAAAATAAAGCATAGTAGAGACTTGAGGGATGGAAGATGCCTTTTTAAATGAGATGCTTGACAATGCCATCTTGTGTTTCCTACTGCCTTCTTTCCTCTTTTGGTCCCTTACAAATAGCAGTCTATTCTACCCTCCCCTCCCTGCTGTTGCCCTACCACACCTGTTCTGCTAAAATATTTATTTCATAATTTATTCTGTTAATATGTATTTTATTTATGTATATATTTATAATAGCAGTTATATTTATAAGATACCTTACTTCCCCCCTGAGGTGCACTGGGAAGAGCAGAGCCTAAGGTGTGACCCTTCGCAGGGACATTTAATGCCGTAGAAATGTGGAGAGCAGAAATCTTTCAAGAGTCAAAGATCACCACCAAAGACCTTCCTCAGTGAACTGAGATTCTTTTCTTAATGAGCAGCAGAGTGTAGCTTTTTTTCATTGATCTCCTTCCTGGTCACCCTATCTCCTGGCCACACAGCAGCTTCATTAGAGACTCAGGGCTTTTTCTTAAAAACAAAACAAAACACAACACTCTGCAGGTTCTCTGAACGCTCCCATGGCAGATCACAACACTGCAGCCAGCCCACCTTCCCACCCAAGGGCCCTGTGCTCCACTAGGGACTCCGCCATTCCCTCCCCCTGGAAGTGTCTGGCTCCAAACCCCCCTCTCTCCAGGCCACTGTCACTTTGGATAATAACTCTTCCGTATTAGTGTTCTTTCACTGCAGTAACTGACTGCAATCTTAGCAGTTTAAAACAACCCTAATTTACCCTTTTACATTTTGTGCATCAGTAGGTGGGCTTAGCTGAGTTCCCTTTTTGATATCTCACAAGCCCCAAATCAAGGTGTGGGTGTCATGGGAAGAATTCTCATCCAAGCTCAGTTTGTTGGAAACATTAGAGGCGACTGTGGGGGCTTTGCCACAGGCCACACCCATGTCAAAGCCAACTACCTCCCTCTCACGCCTGGGTTCTGCCTTCTCCTTAGTTTAGCAGGAAGAAAACTGTGATTTCAAAGAGCCCCCCTCCCCTGGATAGGATTAAGCCCCCACATCATCTCCATTTTAATTAGCTCAAAATCAACTCTTTAGCAATCCTAATTTCACCTGCAAAATTGCTTCTGTCATGTAACCCAGCACAATCATGGACAGACAGGGCATCTCATCCTACATTCAATCCCTGGGATTAGACTGGGAAATCTTGGGGAACATTTTACAATTCTGCCTACCATTGCCTCTCTTCAACTTATTTCTGATTTCATTCTTCTGAAATAGAAATTTTTAGTTTTATTGTATTACTAAAACATATTTTGCTGTGTTCAAATGGAACACAGAAGGATGCAAAAAGGTTAAAATCTGTAATCTCACCTTTTAGGGAAACAACCTCTAGGGCTTCTGTTGTGCTTTGGAGGCAGGGTAGCTCTGTTCCTCTCATCTTTTTTTTATTGTTGTGAGGCTGGTAACAGATGATATCCCAAACTTAAATTCTTTTATATTGAACAAGGCAGAGGGTTCTTGTTGTTGTTGTTGATTGCTGGTGTACTAGTTAATAACCTGAATCTACAAGGTGGCACCGTAGGCATATTTGAAATATGCTACTTCATTACAGCCAGAAAATATTTTACTGGCAACATTATGCTACATTTTTAATAAACACGTTTCTGCACTGCAGTAATATGCATAAAATATTTATATAAGAACCAACTCCCTACAAATCTAATTTACTAGTCAGAATGATATACTATAATTTTGAGGGTTAGAAAACAAAGGAGATTTAGTGGGCAAGTGATTATGGTCTTCAAATAGTTGAAGAAGCACACACAAAAGAGAATAAATTATTTTGTATGGATCTAGTAAGTACATCTAGGATTGAAGGATAGAAGTTGCAAGAAGAGGGTACCTGGGTGGCTCAGTTGATTAAGAATCTGACTTTTGATTTTAGCTCAGGTCATGATCTCAGAGTCGTGAGATCGAGCCCTGCATTGGGCTCATTGCTGAGCATGGAGCCTGCTTAAAGATTCTCTCTCCTTCTCCCTCTGCCCCTCCACTCACCTGGCTCCACACACAGGCTAAAAAAATAAGTAAGTAAATTTTAAAATATTAAAGTAGTTGCAAGAAGGTGCATTTCAGTATATAATGAGATTTTTATTAAAAATAAAATAGAAAAGGAACAGATTTCTAGGAAGATAGGCATTTTTTTTCCAGATGAGGCACCCTGATAGGGAAGTCTAAATTCTACCAGAAGTGCCATATATAGCAGGTTTCTGCTTACTTCATCTGAAAAGGACCAGATGATAAACTTTTTCTGCTTTGTAGGCCATATTGTCTGTCACAACTACTTAACTCTGTAGTTGTAGAATGAAAGCAAGTATAGACAATTACATGAATGAATGGGCATGGCTGTGTTCTAATAAAACTTTATTTATAAAAACAGTCACCGGGCCAGTTTTGGTCTGTGAACTGTGGTTTGTCAAATCCTGCTATATATCATTTCCTAAACTGGGTGGGAGAAGGACCTAATCATCCTCCAATTCCCTTCCATACTAAAACTTTGGTGTTACGTGCTTCTTTGATGAGGGTATGAAAAAGCATAGATATCATTCATCAAAAGATCCTGCCAGAAAGAGCTACCCATACCCATCCCTTATTCAGTTGTCATCCAGGTAATTGCAATGGGAAAAGTTAAATAAGATTTAAGCTGCAAGACTCCAAATAATGGGGAAAGTTATGAACATTTTTAAAAATAGAAATCTAGGGTGCATGGGTGGCTCAGTTAGTTAAGCAACTCCCTTTGGCTCAGGTCATGATCCCAGAGTCCCCAGATGGAGTCCCACATTGGGCTCCCAGCTCCATGGGGAATATGCATCTCCCTCTGACCTTCTCCCCTCTCAGGCTCTCTCTCACTCTTTCTCTCTCTCAAATAAATAAATAAATAAATAAAATCAATTAAAAAAGGAATAAAAAAATAAAAATAGAAATCTGGGCATGCATTGTGGGTCCCTAACATGAAATAGTTAATATATTAAATAGCTGAACACAGGAATGGGACGTTCACAGAATATGTTGACAGGACAAAAAGTTGAAACTGTTGGCAGAAAATCAAAGTCAATATCAAAGCCAAGCAAATAACGGCCTGCAGTGCCCCATTAGGAAAGCTTGAGGACCGTCCATTTTTAAGTGGCGAGAGACACCCTCACCTCCAGAGCCATAGAAGAATTGTGCTCTCAGGTAGAGAATTTCTTTTATTCTGATTGCTTCCAAATAGCTTTTTTAAAAAAAAAATTAAGCATAATTCTACTTTGAGAAGAAGTTATCAGTATATATTCTAATTTCTTGTGTATTTAGAGAATATAGGAGAAACTGACATTCTTACATATGAAATCTTTTGGTGTAAGATATTTTAAAATCAAAGAGGATATCGACTGCTTTAAAATTTTTCAATGAGCTTTGGTATTTTGAGAGATTTTCTTAGGGATTCTAGACTGATATGATGGCTATTATTTACAACCATTTTCTTTTTGCTCAAATCAAGAGGTTTCACAACTGTTTAATTTCTCTCTACCAATTCCCTTTCCATAATTATCAACATCGGCGACAAGTGACTATGAATGCAATAGTAGTCTAGAGATCTCAGTTTGTATCTTGTGCCAAGTACCTGGCATAAAATATACAGAAAGTGCTTGCTCTCTGTAGTGGTAATTATGTGCTTAGACTTGCAATGCGGACATTTATAAGAAGATCTCTATTACCTTAAATGAAGGTTCATCTTAAATATGATCTGTCACCAGCAGGGTCATGCATGTGTTGCTTTCTCTTTTAGGATGATTTCACCCATACAAGCAGCTTATCTCACTTGCTTCTTTGCTACTGTTTCCTGTGGTGAGTGAATTTTCTCTAAAATCTCAAATTGTGTGTGGGAGAGGAATAGTTAACCAGACATGCCAGACCTGGAGAAAACTATTGAACAGACAGCTTTGGGAAGGAGGCAGACCCAAGAGGTCAGGACACATATCCTTTTACTATCCAGGAGCAACTGCCACTTCTCAGATGTATTGCCCTAGATGTACGGGAGTGGGGAGCCTGGAAGTGAGAATGTCTTTGTGCCTGTGTTAGCAGAAACTGCTGTTGGCAAACGACTCTCTACAGAGCAGATCTTAAACACTCAGCCCTCTATTTTTAGTATCAATATATTTTAAAAATCAACTTTATCTTAATATTTACTGTGTAGGCATTTTGTAATATGTGGATCCAAAACCCAAGTGTTGTAATAGGTACCGGTGCATATTTTTACTCTTTTGGCCACAGGGGAACTGCTTCAGAAACAAATGTATTTGGTTTAAATTTAAATTAGTAAATTGTCCCTTTGACTAATTCTGGTTTCAACACCAACTTTTGAACGTATTTCTATCTCTAGCCATTCTGTTAAATTTTCAGGGAATAAAGACGATTCTGGACACAGTTCTTTATTAATCATTATAGAATGGCATTTTCTCTGAGCCATCATTATGGATAGATTCTGAGTCTGTGTTGACTTAAGATGGACACCGCAATGATTATTTACCTACCTCTCAGATGTATGGCTAAGAGAAACACCTCTTGCGTAAAGATTACATTTATAAAGAGATATAATCTTTTTTCAGGAGGAAGCTGTTTTTCCCCTCCTAAACCAACAGCCCCCCCATGTCTAATTGCTTTTTTAAACCATGATCATTAAATCCATTGAATGCTAAGGGATAGAAACCAGAGATGCTGTGGACCATGGCCATTTCAGTTTTATCTGTTTGGCAAAAAAAAAAAAAAAATTATGATCATGCTAGGAAAATTAGAGGTGCAGATAAGCAGAAAATGAGAAATTGCCCATTAACTGTAGTCCTATAATACAGAAATAACCATTGTTAAAATTTTTTTTAGTCTTTCAGATATTTTTCTACATATCTATATACACATTTAACAAAGATGTTATTAATTATAGATACTTTATTTATAATTTATGTTTCCCATTTATAGCTATCTTTTTATATATATCATATTTTTTGGAACTCAGTAATCTTCCCTAGTCATGGTATTTTTGTATGCACATTCTTATATACATATTCAGTTATTTCTGTAGGATAAAATTTTGGAAATAAAAATGTTAGATAGGTGTGAATATTTTGGAAGGTTCTGTGATGTACATCATGAAATTATCTTTCAGAAAGGTGATTCTCCAATTAACTCTCTCTACCAGCCATTAAGAGTGATCATTATGCCACTTACGCCAACTCCAGTAGTTGTCTATATGGCTTGACATATATTCACCTTTCTGGAAACTGGATCCTAATTTGTTTCTGGGAAACTGCTGCCTCCAAGTTTGGGTCTATGTGGCTGTGACCTAAGCTGACCTGAATTAGTAAACAGGGCACACATCCTGCTGGCTACAGTGACCCGATCAGAGCCAAAGGTTTGCAATAAGACCTTTGCTTAGACTTCTAGAAATAAGACTCTCCTTCTTATTATTATTTCCAATTGACTTGAACTATTGGAGAGTGCAAAGCCCTGAGCTTCTGGCATCTTACTTCTATGTGGAACTTGAGAGTAACAGCAATACCGTGAACAGAGCAAAGGGATGAAGACAAATTGAATCTTGATGGGATCAGCCAAGTACTCTGTCCAGTGATTCCTGAAGCCCAATCTGCCATGGACTCTGGCTTCCGAACCAATACATTTCATTTATACTAAGTCACATTGAACTAGGTTTTGTCTTTTGTTTTTTTAATCATTCGCAGCCCAAATCAGTTAATCTACACTGGTAATTTAGATAATTAAAAATTGTTGTTAATCTGGTGAGTAAAATGGCATCAATTGTTTTGACTTGCCTGCATTAATGATAGTTTCCATTTTTGTATACTTACTATTTGCTTGTGTTTCTTTTGTAAATTACCTTTTCATATCCTTTGCCCAATTTAAAAAAAATGTAGTGGTTTTCTTCTTATTATTGATCATGTAGTTTTTTTTTTTAAACAAGACCAAATAACCAGCCCAAAGTCCATGGACACAGGAGGCAATGTGATATTATTTTATGTTGTGGGATACTTTTATAACAGTACTTTAAAACACTCTAAAATACAATACCAACAAGCCTATCATCGTTATCGTCATCACCATTATTTTCCTCATTACCAGCTTATGAGGATAAGCAAGAGCACCTATTAGAGCTTTCCTTCCAGTCTGCTCCAAAGTTGGTGTGTTACTGGTTGCCCTTTTCCACCCGTCAAGTCACATGGCTGTTCACAAGGCTTAGCTGCAGAACGGGAACTCCCAGGCTAGTGCAGGGTATTGTCTGTACTCATATTCGTGGGGATGGGGGAAGGATGGCTGCTTGGTAACTAGGAATCAGCCAAATACACCAACTGTTTAAAACACAGGTCACTTTGCTGTTAGTGTTGTCACTGGACCAGCTACTCAGTGTTTTGTGCGTATATGAAATCCAGGCATATACACCTGGAAACTTCTAGGGAATCTCTGCTTTTTTCAAAATATGAAACTTACCCATTAGTTATCTTAGCCACACCTCCAAGAGGGAGAAAAGCAATCTTCCTGGGTTAGGTCATCCTAACAGAGCTCAGGGTTAGACTCCCCAGAGGGGTAGGATAGTGCAAAGGAAATTTTAATCTTCAGTGCTTAATGAAACACATGTGTCTAAGCTGTCCATTCCCTGAAGGGCAATACAAAAATAGATGTTCTAGGGGATGGACAGAGTTGCCATTGGGATATCCTGTGGTTAACAGACAGTTGACAGAAAAATGTGCTGCTTGAGTTGGAAAAGCTTATTAAGCTGACTTTAAAGTGGGTCTTTCAAGGTAAACTCAAATTCATGTATTAAAGTTTACTTTTAATATATGAAACAGTAGAACAGTAAAGGTAGCACTTAATATTCTAATAATATGTGGGATGCAGGGTACTTTAGAACTGTGAACAATTCTGAACAGCAAATAGTCCAGGATGGATTTTCAATTGAGCATATGCACACATTTATGTTTGCTTGTAGAAACCGAGCAAATAAATGTACTGATCCCAGTAAGTACCCAATAACTCTTGGTTTGTTTAAATTAAACTGAGATGAGGAACAACATTTAACATTGCACGCTAGAAAAGGGAACAGGACTGGGAATGAAAAGAGCTAGGTTTCTCTCCTAGGACATTCATTAGCCACGTGGGTCTTGCACAAGTCTGTAATGCCCTAAGACTCAATTACTTAACTTCTTTCTGTAAAAACACTACACAATAAAACACAATAGTCAGAGGCATATAATGAGTTTGTCTCTAACTCCCCTTACAGAGATATTTGTTATGGAAAGGTTTTGAGAAAGAGATCCTACATTGTTTAAAAAAATTTTTTTTAAATTTGACTATAGTTGACACATAATGTTAAAATAGTTGCAGGTATACAACACAGTGATTCAGCCTCTCTGAACATTCTGCTATTCTCACCACAAGTGTAGCTACTATATGCCATCATGCAACACTGTTGATAGTATCATTGACTATATTCCCTATGCTGTGCCTTTTATGCCCATTACTTATTTATTCCATAACTAGAAGCCCGTTATATTTTATTATTTTATTTTTTTAGTAGGTTTCACATCTAACAGGGAGCCTAGTGGGGGACTTGAACTCATCACCCTAAGCTGAGATCAAGAGTTGGATGCTTAACCAACTAAGCTACCCAGGGACCCTGCCTGTTTTTTTTTTTTTTTTTTTTTTTTTTTTTTTTTTTTTTTTTACGTAACATCATTCTCATAGCACATTAGGCCATAGGGAGAAACCAAGCTAGAATTGTATTTTCTTATGGATAATTTATATGCAAATTATTCTCGGATTTCATACAAATCAACCACATTTTTTATGTAGAAGTACTCATAGACTGACTTTAAATAACATTATACCTTATTCAAATAGCCACCTTAATATGTTTCATTCTTCCCCTGTAATTAAAGTCCTGTTGTAAAGCTCTTTGGATATTTAGTGGAGGAAGTAAGAAAGCTCAGAATACAGACACATTTCTATCAAAATAATTATTAGCATTCATTGCAAATTAATGCCTTTTTTTTTCAATGATTGTATCATAGGATGCCTGACTCAACTATATACAAACACCTTCTTCAGAGGTGGGGACCTCACGGCCATGTACACCCCAAACGCCCAACACTGTCGGATGATGTGTACATTCCATCCTAGGTGTTTGCTCTTCAGTTTTCTTTCTGAAGATTCTACTAATGACACAGACAAAAGGTAAACGCTGATATGTCACTACTGGAGAAGTGAGTCATTTTTCAAAATAGAACCAGTTGTGTGCAAAAAGGTGTAGATATTGTAGGGTTATGTTTCTCAAATGGGGTCCAAGGGCCAGCTTCACTGGAATCATCTGGAATGGTTCTTTTTTTTTTTTTTTTTTTTGACAGACAGAGATCACAAGTAGGCAGAGAGGCAGGCAGAGAGAGAGGAGGAAGCAGGCTCCCTGCTGAGCAGAGAGCCCAATGCAGGGCTCGATCCCAGGAGGGATCATGACCTGAGCTGAAGGCAGAGGCTTTAACCCACTGAGCCACCCAGGCGCCCCTGGAGTGGTTCTTATATTAGTAGATTCTTAGGCCACAGCCTCAGACCCAAATGGTTCAGCCCACTGAACCCAAGTGTCTTGGGCCTGGCAATGTGCATATCAAACAGTTGCTGCATTGACCTAAAGTCATAGACACTAGTCAGGGTTTATCCAAGGCCTCAGGGAGAATGCTTGAAAATCATTGCGTTAAGTGATTTTCTCCAGAAAGGGTCTAAAAACAGGTTGAATATTTCACCTGAGCGAAGAAACATACTGTCTGACTCAGGGTTGTATTTGTGGATAGAACAGGCCTAAGAAAATATAATGGAAGGCAATTATTTATTTGAGAATATTACTGAGTAAGATTCAGAGCTTGTGACCTCAGGAAAGGTCTGTTAGGAATGGGCCTGTAGTGGGAGTGTGTGTGCATGTGTACGTGTGTGTGTTTGCACGTGCATGACTGTGCACATGCAAATATATTATTAGCTGGCATTTTGGAAAAGTAAGAGCCCTGAAAAAATAGTCATTAAAGATCTTATTAGGTCATAAAGTAGACTGAGTGTGGCCATGCTTTCATCATAATTTTCTTTCACTTTGGTCAATATCCAGAATGAGCATTTCTTCATTGTTCCTATTTCCATATCCATAAGTCTATTCTTTTATCTTAATTCCCTTTGAATTTAAAAACTATGAATTAGATCACCACCCCCTGATTCTACGTGTTAAACTTATACAGAACACCCAGACTGTGGGTGAGAGGCATCAACTTTATTGAGTTAGGTTCTAGAATCCTTATGAAAGAACACTGTTAGGATTAACGGTAGAAATAGAATGAAGTCTACCATTAGTGGGAACCAGAAGGAGTTAATAAGAAAGCTGAACACTATAGATAGATCCAACTCTCATCACTGATTTAATTTCTTAAGTAAAAACAATGACCAGGTGAGAACATAATTCCCCAAATTGTAGGAACACAGGAAAAATCATTACCTCTTTAATATGATCAACTTTCTGTACTTAAAAGTGTTTTTTTTTTTAAGATTTTATTTATTTATTTGACAGACAGAGATCACAAGTAGGCAGAGAGGCAGGCAGAGAGAGAGGGGGAAGCAGGCTCCCCGCTGAGCAGAGAGCCCAATGCGGGGCTCTATCCCAGGACCCTGGGATCATGACCTGAGCCGAAGGCAGAGGCTTTAACCCACTGAGCCACCCAGGCGCCCCTTAAAAGTGTTTTTTAAAAAAGAAAAAGAATGCTGAAGTTAGGTATTACAAAGACTGTTAGATTTTATGGACTTTCCTCTAAGAGTATTCTTTCCAGCAAGTATCAGGGAGGCTCTATTATTTTCTTTATTCCTGGACATATTTATTAGTGTCTAAAAAACATTAGACATCTCAATGTGTGTTTATTTTTCTACTTTTAACTGAAAGTACTTTTAAAAACAGATTTGGTTGCTTCTTGAAAGACAGTACTACAGGAACCCTGCCAAGAGTGTCATGGACAAATGCAATTTCCGGACATTCCTTAAAGCAATGTGGTCATCAAATAAGTGGTAAGCTGTTGATTTCTTAGCTAAATCTGAGTGAATAATGGGTTTACCTTAAAAGGCCTTCTGCCCAAACTCTGTACTGCCTTGGACTTTTGAAGGGAGCACTCAGAAAGATAACGGGGGGTGGGAGGGGTTGCTATTAACTGGTTGTATCCTCCCTCTCCCGTTATCAGTTCCATGCTCAAGGGCCCTATTACTTATGAGATTAGCACTACAGGGTATGATTTGCCAAAAGTGAATACACATTCAAATGGTAGCTGCCCTCTTCCCCCATCCCTGACTTTAAGAATCTTTTTTTTTTTTTTTAAGATTTTATTTATTTGACAGACAGAAATCACAAGCAGGCAGAGAGGCAGGCAGAGAGAGAGGAGGAAGCAGGCTCCTTGCTGAGCAGAGAGCCCGATGTGGGGCTCGATCCCAGGACCCCGGGATCATGACCTGAGCCCAAGGCAGAGGCTTTAACCCACTGAGCCACCCAGGCGCCCCTGACTTTAAGAATCTTAAAGAGAACACTGAAGGCGGTCTCTCTCCCTGTTTTACTTGAGATAATTTGCACACCTTGACCAGGGGTGATTTTGTCCTTCATCAAGGCACATTTGGGAATGACTGAAGACATTTTTGGTTGTCACGGCTTAGGGGGTTGCGACTGGCATCTGGTGGATAGAGGTCAGAGATGCTGCTAATCATTCCACAAGGCCCAGGGAAGCCTCCCTGACAAAGATTTTCTGGTCCCAAATGTCAATAATGCAGAAGTTAAGAAACCTCATTAAGCCCCCAAACTGAAGGTCTGGGCTCTGTAAATCTTGCTAATGAGAACCATACTTCTTAGAAGAAAATGTGAGGACTAAGAGGCCAGGAAATTTAAATTCTGACACTTATTGCTACTAATGTCTTGGGAAACTGTTTCTAATCCTTTCCTAATTTAAGGGAGATGAACAATTTCTCTGACATAACTGATCTATCTGAAAGCGAAAAGTACTAAAAAGAGTCTCAACTGACGAGCTGGCAGAAACTTGAGAGAACCATGTTGTGACTGTCCATCATTGCTGTTTTACCTTTACTATTTGCAATTAATTTTGTAGTTTCAAATTTCAGATGTTTTAAAGTTTTCTATCCTCCCTTCCCCCATTAACACCACTCCCTCAATACACATGTGTGCTTTGTGTCTGCTGTTTGTATGGGAACCTGTCCTTATTTAGGGACACAGGGGTATGTGACTTAGTCAATATGTAGTTTACCGGAAGATGAGTACATGTCCTATGTTATGAGGTCATATTTGTATCTTAATACAATTTAGGGCAAATCATTCATTTAAGCATTATTTTTAATTATGTTATCATAGCAAAAGTTAAAGAACGGTATTTTGCTTTCCTCAATACTCCTAGTTATTGTTACTTTTTTCTCAAACTTCGTCCTCCAGAACTTGATTTAATATTCCCTCCTAACTCTCCCCGAGTATCTCAAATTAAAGTGAGTAATTACTCCCAAGGACATAAAGTCCCTAAACTCGGGACCAGTTTTGGTTTAAAACATTTATAGGTAGGTTTATAGCTTTCCACTGATCATAAAGAAAAGTTTTTACTTTGTAAGTGTCCTCTATCCCAGCTCAGCTGGTTTCTTTTCTTGTGTGTAGCAGAATTGGAAAGAGACTTCATTTCTAGAATCTACAAAGACCTATGTGCATGAATCACTGTAAATTATCCACTGCCCTGCCCACCTCAATGTATTGTTGTCCTACTAGTTTGTCGAGGACACATGAGTTTGTTTAGATTGTGCTAGGTCATCAGGGCCCTCACTGTCACTGCCTTGTTTGTCTCTTTCATTGCTCATTGATAATTTCAGGGTGAAATATTACTTATACAGTTGCATATACCATACAGTTTTGGAAACAAACCCTTTTCCCCTGCTTCTCAGGGCTAGTGCCCTGAAACATTCTGGAATGTGTTTATTTCAAGAAGAATTTGATAATGTCGTGATGTAACAAAAAAATCTAAATCTTGTAGTTAAAAGTGCAGTTGTGAAAAACAGGATGGAATCCTTTGAAACTACCCTGACTCAATGATGATATACTTCTGGAAGGAAACTTACTATATTTTATCTGTGCATTTTATTTGTACAGCTTGTTACCGAGACATTCATAAAGGAATTGATATGAGAGGAGTTAATTTTAATGTCTCTAAGGTAAAAAGTGTTGAAGAATGCCAAAATAAGTGCACCAACAGCATTCACTGCCAATTTTTCACATACGCCACTGAGAGATTTTTTAGTGCAGACTACCGGTAAGTACCATTCATAGTGTTTGTTCTTTCTGGTGGTGCTTTTAAGATTTAATTGTACCCTTTGTGTCCCCCCCCCAGTGGAAGACCAGACAGGGTCTTCAGTCCTAACCATTTTGCTTATTTTGTTTACTCAGTTTTGGTGTCATTTTGCCAAGGAGAGTAATTTCCATTGGTTGGGGAGTGAGGGTTTGGTTGAAAAATGTCTCCCATCCCATTCTCACCCTAACCTTCCTTGTGCAGAGCAGAAAAATGTCTCTTTGATTAAAAATACAAACCCTGGGCCAATCAGTGTCAAACTCATTATTCTGATTGTTTTATTTCCCACTGACCAAGGATCATTTCAATGCAAAAAAGGATTGCTACACACGTCTTTGCAATTTAGGAAGAGAAGTAACTTCTTTTCTTCACATTTAGAAACAGCTGCCTTTTAAAGCACAGTCCAGGCGGAACGCCCACCAGTATAAAGGTGCTGACTCATGTGGCATCTGGATTCTCACTGAAGCCCTGTGCACTCTCAGAAACTGGTAATTCTATGGCTACTATTTCCTATGTGATCGTAGTAGGCAGAATTGGAGTCCCCCAAAGACATCTGTATCCTAATTCCTGGAACATGTGTATATGTTACATTACATGGCAAATGGGGCTTTGTAGATGTGATCAAGCTAAGGATTTTGAGAGGGAGATTATTCCAGATTCTGTGAATGGGCCTGATGTCATCCCAAGAGAAAGAGGAAGACAGAAAGGTCATAGAGAGAGAGTTTTGAAGAGGTTACACTGCTGGCTTTCAAGATAGAGAAAGGAGCCACAAGCCAAGGAACACAGGTAGCCTAGAAGCTGGGAAAAGCAAGGAAGTAGGTCCTCCCGTATGGTTTCCCAAAGGAACAAAGCCCTGCTGATATCTTGATTGTAGCCTGGTGAGACACATTTCAGACTTCTGACCTTCAGAATGGTGAGATACTAAATTTATATTATTTGCAGGCACTGCATTGGTGATAATTTGTTACAGCAGCTCTAGGGAACTAGAGCAGTGACATTGTGGAGAAAACCCTAAGATCATTTCTTGGTGGTGTCCATTGCGTAGTGAAATGACTCAACATAATGATCAAGAAAGTGCTGTAGTTTCAGACATTTAGGTAATTTCAATTCAGTTATCCATAAAATTGTCATAACCTTACACCTCACTTAATTACCAGCATGTCCAAGATAAGATGTTACTGAAACTGAATCACCAATACTCAATGCTACACAGTATTCAGCGTCAACTCCTGCTGAATTCTGCAGCAGATTCTGGGGAGGACCCCTCACCCCCATCCCGAGGGAGATCGGGAAGTTAGCAACAGGGAATCTCTTTTCCAATTTGTTCCCATTCTCCTCTGGTCCTTACATGCCTGGAATCAGTAAGTTTCTCCGCCTTTGACGAGGGTTTTTTGGGAGTGCTGGGCATGGCTTCAATGTGCAGACAGGCATTTTGCAACTTTGCCTTGGCCTTTGCTTTCCGCGGACCCCTGGTGCAACGTCAGCCAGCCTGAGAGCTTAGGACTTTCTCAGCTCTTTCATAGACATGTGCACAGCCCTGGTCGTGCACAGAGCCCTGTACTTGCATATGGCCTTCTAGATTCCCAGAAATGTGGTAAAGACTTTCACGACCACCCTCTTTCCCTTTACTTTCCTTTTAAGACTTTTGTCAGCTTGTCATTGGCTCCAGCAATTCCTGTTGCCTTAGGAAGCTGCAGTGCTAAGTAACTGGCACTTTTTGTTTGTTTGTTTTTGTTTTTGACAAACACTTGCAAGGAAGAAGCTGTTAATACTGAAGGAAGCTCTGAGTCATGTCAAATAAACTCAATCCTTGTGAGTGGAATTTTCCTGAGAATTTCCAGACAGGTCAAATAATGGTTTTAACTGGGGATGGGAATGGGGCCTTGGAGTAGCCCCAAACCCAGTCTGGCCCCTGTAGGGGTGCTGGACTACTGGCCGGTTTCCAGCATGATGGTGGGGCTATTTTTAAGGCTTCCATGGTACTGGGAAGAGGAGAATGGGAACAAGGCAAATGAAAACCCCACAAAACTCACTGTTCTTATAGAGATTCATCCATTTTTCTTGAATAAGTGCTCCCTGGACTGTTATAATTTGATTAATTTTGATTAATTTCTAGAGCTCTGAAAACATTGATTTTGACAATTTTGCCCATGCTCTCATTACTTCTATGGAGGTGAGGATTTTCAGAGCTCCTTCCTCTGCCATTTCCACTCACATCCTGTAGTGCTTTTGATAAAACAAAACAAAACACATGAAACCAAAAAACTAGCTTTAAAAAAGAAAATGGTTCTTAACAAGATAGCTCCTGTGTTTTTGTCATCTGGATGGGCCAGGGAGTGACCAAAACATTGTATACAGCTCATGTTGCATATGTGTTATGTAGCAATGGTCAACCTTGAGCATTTTGAAAGTGGGTAGCCAGGAGAGTAAGATATCTAGAAGTAATGGGAAACACAAAATCACTAGAGGGACCGGTTAAAGGCATTTAAGCTGAAAAAGATAAGGATGACTGTCTTAATTTTTGTTTATAGAGGCTGTCATTAGAGAAAGGATTAGATTAATCTGTGTGGTTCCCATTAGGCAGATCAAGGTAGATTCTCCTATGAAGAAAATAGGAAAAACATACCTAACACCTGGAATGATCCAGAAAAGAATTGGGCCTTGCCATGAGGTAGTGAGCACCTCATCACTGTGAATATCTTAGTAAAGGGTAAACAACTTGTCGGGACATCCTTCAGGGGATATAGTTGTAGGCTGGCATGGTGATCCATAAGTTCTCTTCCGGCTTCTAGAGTCTGTGTGTGTTGTTGTTGCTGTTGTTGTTTTGGAAAGATTTAATTAGTTGAGGCCTAATATCCCAGACTGCCCCTATGTAGATATTATGTCACGGAGGTACATTATCTTGATACACCTATGTTCATTTAAATTAGGACTCTTTTTGTCCTTCCTATAATTGCTATCATTATTCCATAATTTAAATAAAAATTGTGTAGTCAAATTGAGTAAAGTGAGTAAATAAGAAGAACACAAATAAAAGTATAATTAAGACATAAGATTAGAGGTATGGGTGGCTCAGTCGGTTAAGCATTTGACTCTTGGTCTCATCTTAGGTCATGATCTCAGGGTCCTGAGATTGAGCCCCATGTCAGGCTTGGTGCTCAGCATGGAGTCTGCTTGTCCCTTTCTCTCTCTCTTTCATCAATAAATAATATTTTGTGCCTGGGTGATTCAGTCGTTAAGCATCTGCCCTCAGCTCAGGTCATGATCCCAGGGTCCTGGGATTGAGCCCTGCATCAGCCTCCCTGCTCAGTGGGGAGCCTGCTTCTCCCTCTCCCACTTCCCCTGCTTGTGTTCCCTCTCTTGCTGTCTCTCTCTCTCTAATAAATAAAATCTTTTAAAAAAACAAATAAAAAATAAATAAAAAAATAAGATTATATACGGAAAATGGAAGTGGGCTTTCTCCTGTTCTAATTTCAATTGTCACATGGCATTTTTCTTAGCTACCTGGTGTTTTTGTTAATCTGTTTTTATCAAAATATTTTTCATAATATTCAGGAAAATGTAACACAAAACCTTATCTCCTAAAATCTGGAATTCAGGGTCAGGGTAATAGAAAGAAAAGCTGAGCATATGCTAAGTAACCTAAATATTTTACATGGGTTGGGATGGAGCTGAGAGCCTAGGTCGAGGTGTTTCATTTCTCTGACATAAGAATATATCTTTTAAGGCGCCTGGGTGGCTCAGTGGGTTAAGCTGCTGCCTTCGGCTCAGGTCATGATCTCAGGGTCCTGGGATCGCGTCCCGCTTCGGGCTCTCTGCTCAGCAGGGAGCCTGCTTCCCTCTCTCTCTCTCTCTCTGCCTGCCTCTGTCTACTGTGATCTCTCTCTGTCAAATAAATAAATAAATAAATCTTAAAAAAAAAGAATATATCTCTTATCAGATTTAGACCAATTTTTCCTTCTTCCAAATGGCAAACAAGTCTGAGGATATTTTATTTATTTATTTATTTATTTTAAAGATTTTATTTGTTTGACAGAGAGAGACACAATGAGAGAGGAAACACAAGCAGGGGGAGTAGGAGGGAGAAGCAGGCTTCCCACTGAGTGGAGAGCCCAATGCTGGGCTCGATCCCAGGTCTCTGGGATCATGACCCAAGCTGAAGGCAGACGCTTAACAACTGAGCCACCCAGGCACCCCACAAGTCTGAGGATATTTTAACTGACACTTTTTTAACTTAGGATATCTGGTACTATAAATAACAGTCATAATCTCCTTAGCCGTGATGACAAAGGACAAGTCACCTGAGCGTCGCAGGTGTGTCGCGCCACCTGCTGAGGGCTGTCTTCCATCTGTGAGTTCACAGGTTGCCGCATGGACATTTTCCAGAACCTCGCATTTTCAGATGTGGATGTCGGCAGAGCTGTCACCCCTGATGCTTTTGTGTGTCAAACTATTTGCACCTACCATCCCAGCTGCCTCTTCTTTACATTCTACACAAAGACGTGGCATCTGGAACCACAAAGGTGAGTGAGACTGTGTAACATTTGCTCCTGTCCTGTCATCACTGTAATTTTATAGTTCTGTTCCTTTCCCTCCAAGCACTTGAAGCCACGGGTGAAGGACGTACTTTCCTGCTGGGTGTAGATGAGTTAAGAGCTGAGCCGACTTTCCCACCTACCTTCTCTTCCTGAAACAAAGCGTTGGATTCATGGAAGAAAGGATCAGATACCTTTCTAACTGATCTTAATATTTTGTCTTATTAAATTGAAGTAAAAACCACTCACTGGCAGCATAGCCATTAATGTTGTCTCTGATTCCTGTGTTTCAGAAACTAGAGCCCTAATTATCCTGATTGACCTCTTTACCCTCTGATAACTTGCCCTGTTCCTTCTACACAAAGACAGAGCTAAGAGAGGGATGCATAGTTATACAGTAGCCCCCAGAATTTGGTCTTGGCTCTTTTTTCCTTCTTTTTAAAATTTTTCTTCTCAATGAAAAGGTGGAACTTTACCATTCTCCCCTTTCCAGGTTATCTGTGTCTATCAGTTTTCTTCAGAGGGAGATGTGGCTTGGTTTACATTTAATCTCTGTGATTTATTACTGTCCTGTGGTCTGCTTTACTTTGAAAAGAGTTTCTCAGAGAAATAAAATTTGCAGAGGTGCTTTCCAAAATATGATGTGCTTTTGTGTTTGCCTTTAATGCAGTTTTGTTACTCTCTCTCTTTTGCTTTTTTTTTTTTTAATAGAAATGTTTGCTTTCTTAAGACTTCCAGAAGCGGGACACCAAGTTCTCCTACTCCTCAGGAAAACACCATGTCTGGATATAGCCTTTTAACCTGCAAAACCTTGCCTGGTAATGTGATTCAATAATAATAGTACATAAAATGTAATACATTTTATGATCTTCTAACAAGTAGTAGCGGTGAAAACAGTCTTCAGTACCAAAAACCTGGATAAGTGTGGATTTATTGCTGTTTTCATTTTATAACTTTTTACATCTCTAATTCACACAGAGCCCTGTCATCCCAAAATTTACTCAGGAGTTGATTTTGAAGGGGAAGAACTAAACGTGACCTTTGTTGAAGGAGTGAATGTTTGCCAAGAGACTTGTACAAAGATGATTCGCTGTCAGTTTTTTACTTATTCTTTTCGCCCAGAAGACTGTAGAGGAGAGAAGTTAGTGAAAATTTATTTTTCAAAGACAGTCAGCAAGACAGTTTCATGAATTAGCCCCCTCTGTGAAGGTTTAATCTTTATACGGACCATTTTATCTAGGTGCAAGTGTTCCTTACGATTATCTTTGGACGGTTCGCCAACTAGGATTATGTATGAGACACGGGCGAGCTCTGGTTATTCTTTGAGGTTGTGTAAAAGTGGGGATAGTTCTGGTAAGTAAGTCTTACTTTTTCATGGAACTGTAAAGGGATGTCTGTGTTGTCTCAATAGCTTGCTTGGTCTTAGATAATGGAATTATGTATTCTGTTTTCCTTGGCTGAGGTGAACTCTGACTCACCTTGAATTCCAACTGTTAAGGTCAAGACTCTCTTTTTAGTTTGCACAACAAAAACAAACACACGCATTGTTGGAGGAACCAACTCTTCTTGGGGAGAGTGGCCCTGGCAAGTCAGCCTGCAAGTGAAGCTGAGAGATCAGAGCCACCTGTGTGGAGGGTCAATCATTGGACACCAGTGGGTGCTAACTGCCGCCCATTGCTTTGATGGGTAAGTTTTGGATGCATTTTATCCAGGGTCTTAACTTGCATTTTTGTTTTGAAGAACCTGTGACTGGTGTCTCGATCATCACATCAGTGTATTAATCAAAGACATTTTAAAGCAAGGCTGGTATTCAAATTGTTGAACGACTCACAGGGTCTGAGCACTGAATGAACTGACCCAGCAGAACACAGTGTGGTCTGTTCACAGGACTGACACTCTGGGGGGAGGATGTCACTCCTGCTTTAAAGAATAAGGAAAAAATGCCCACCTGCTGCCACCTCCATCTGCCACTCCCCCAAGTATATTCTTCAAAGACTTAATTTCCAGGCCGATAGAGATTTCACTTTCAGCTCTTCGATTCACAAATGTGCTAAAGAATAGTAATAGTGAAAACAAAAAAGCAAATTTATTACCCTATATATTTCAGTGGATAAAATCTGATATAATATTTCTAAAACACGTCAACATTGTAGTTAAAACAGGGGGTCCCAGCTCTGTCACTTTAAATTAGAGGTATGAGTGACCTTAGGCGATTTGTAAATCTCTCTTAGCTTTATTTCCCT
The DNA here is from genome assembly GCA_004024625.1 of Mellivora capensis. Classification (NCBI taxonomy): domain Eukaryota; kingdom Metazoa; phylum Chordata; class Mammalia; order Carnivora; family Mustelidae; genus Mellivora; species Mellivora capensis. The sequence goes on from PISX010014340.1 coordinate 39,675, forward strand.
ATCTGTGAAATATGAATAGTAATGATATCTAATTCATAAGGTTATTAGAAGGATTAAGTGACACACTTAAAGACCTATACCTGGAACATAAAAATTACAAAAAAATAAGCTATGATTAAATAAGAAATGTTAAAATGGACAAAGCATAGGAATAGCAAGAAATACTAATAGCCCTAAAAATAAAAGATACTCAGTTTCTCTCGGAAAGTTGTCCCCCCCCCATAAAATTCTCCCTCTTTCCCTGACTAAATAAAAGAGTAGGGCACTGGTTGCTGTGTGTCAGGGTTGGGCATCCAGCTGCTGAAGTATATCAGAGTTGGGGACACAGCCGGCAGACAAGGCTCCTTCCTGGTTTCCGCACTGCATCATGGGAGCTCTAGTTAGTGGCTCTGCTCCACATGGCATTGCTAAGGCGAAAGCTATTGACTTGGAAGGAAAGACTCTGGGAAGGAGAATAGCGGGTCCCTCTTTTATTAAATGTACCCCAATTTGGGACCAAGACTTTTCATCCTTTTTCTCCAGCTTTACCAAGTGTAAATTTAAGGTGTATGATGTAATGCTGTCATATAGGCATACACTGCAAAATGATTACCGTGCTAAGGTTAGTTAAGACATCCACAGCCCCATCACCACACATGAATCACTTTTTTGTGTACGTGGTGAGAACGTTCAAGATTCACACTCTTAGCCACATTCAGATATTTCAGGTATGGTTAACTGTGGTCGCCATGCTGCACATGAGGTCTCCAGAATTTATTCAAGTTATAACTGGAAGTTTGTACCCTTCACTCATTCCTGAAACTCCCCTGACAACCACCAGTCTGTTCTCTGTGTCTGTAAGTTCAGTTTTTCAGGTTCCTCAGATAGGTGAAAACATGTAACATTTGTCTTTCTCGGTCTAATTATTTCATTTAGCATAATACCCTCAAGTCTCATCCATGTTGCTGCAAACTGTAGGATTTGCTTCTTTTTTTATGGCTGAATAATATTCCATCACACACACACACATAGAGGCTTAAATACACATATGTGTGTGTATAATACATGTGTGTATATATCATGTGTGTGTGCATATAGGCACTGTACATATTATACCACATTTTCTTTATCACTCACCCATTGATGAACACTTAGGTTGTTTCTCTGTCCTGGCTATTATAACGAATGCTGCCATGAACACAGGGGTGCAGATATCCCTCAAGGAAGTATTTTCATTCTCTTTGAATATATACCCAGAAATGGAATTGCTGGATCTTAGGGTAGTTCTATTTTTAAATTTTTGAGGAACCTCCATATTGTTTTCTATAGTGGCTGCTCCAATTTATATTAAGAATTTTCATTCTTTTTTTTTTAAAAAGATTTTATTTATTTATTTGACAGAGAGAGAGAGAGAGATCATAAGCAGGCAGGCAGGGTGGGGGTGGGGAGCAGGCTCCCCTCTGAGCAGAGAGTCCAATGCGGGGCTTGAACCCAGGACCCTGGGATCATGACCTGAAGACAGAGGCTCAACCCTCTGAGCCACCCAGGCACCCCAAGAATTTTCATTCTTGAAGGCTCAGTGTTGTTGAGTTTATAAGAGATAATATATATGGAAACACTGATTCAATTGAAAGAAAACCACCTTGCCCCTAGCTGCATGATTTTCTTTAGAATTTTATGCAAATATATTTTGCATCTCTCAGTGGTGATAAAAATGTTCACATCTTTACCACAAGATAAGACTTTGCTATAGACATAATTTTAGATTTACTTTGTATGTATTCATATTTTAAAAAAAATAATTTAGAAGCACTTGGGTGGCTCAATGGTTAAGCATCTGACTTTGGTTCAGGTCATGATCTCAGGGTCCTGGGATTGAGCTGGGCATTGGGCTCCACACTCAGCGGGGAGTTGGCTTGTCCTTCTGCCCCTCCCGCTGCTTGAACATTATCTCTCTTCTCTCAGATAAATAAATAAAATCTTTTAAAAAAATAAGTAAAAAAGGGACGGCTGGGTGGCTCAGTTGGTTAAGAGGCTGCCTTTGGCTCAGGTCATGATCCCGGCGTCCTGGGATCGAATCCCACATCGGGCTCCTTGCTTGGCAGGGAACCTGCTTCTCCCTCTGCCTCTGCCTGCCACTCTGTCTGCCTATGCTCGCTCTCTCTCTGACAAATAAATAAAATCTTTAAAAAAAATAAGTAAAAAAGAATTAATATAAGTTTTCACCCTCCTCAAAATATATTTTATTATTTTTTATATTTGGTTTTATATTTTATTATATTATGATTTTGTTTTTTGGCCATGCCATGAGATGTGTTTTGTTTTCATTAAACATATAAATAATTTTCCTTAACAGTCCAAGGCAAACTGAAGGACTGGCAGTTTGAATGAGGGGTCCTCTGAGAATCCCACAGGCTGGTGGCTTCTGCTCAGGGTGTTAGGTTCATGGTGAAGCTTGTCATTCGTCCATTTTACAGGCGGGTTTTCTCCATGTCAGGACTGGGCTGTCTCCAAGATGACAGGGGTGGAGAATCCTCTAGGTTCTTAGGAAATTTCACTCTGCTTCTCCTGCCCAGTGGTCTCCGGAGGGAGACTCTGTTTTCCTCAGCTTGGCCTTACAGAAACTTGTGATTCCCTGCTTGTCTGCTACTTTCTGAAATCACCGTGGAGCTCCTCTCAGAGCCGCATGCCTGGTGCTCTGTTGCAGCCAGAGACCTAGACAGAGAATATTTATTTATTTATGTTTAAATTGACATATAATGTATTATTTGCTTCAGGGGTATAGGTCTGGGAATCATCAGTCTTACACAATTCACAGCACTCACCATATCATATACCCTCCCCAATGTCCATAACCTAGCCGCCCTTTTCCTACACCCCCCAAACCCTTAGTTTGTTTCCTGAGATTAAGAGTCTCTTATGGTTTGCCTCCCCTCCCCAGTCCCATCTTGTTTCATTTCTTCCCTTCCTTTCCCCTCTTGGCCCCACAAACCTACCTCTCAAATTCCTCATATTAGAGAGATCATATGATAATTGTCTTTCTCTGATTGACTTATTTCGCTTAGCATAATACCCTCTAGTTCCATCCATGCCATTGCAAATGGCAGGATTTCGGGGTTTTGATGGCTGCATAGTATTCCACTGTTTATATATAGACCACATCTTCTTTATCCATTCATCTGTTGATGGACATCTAGGTTCTTTCCATAGTTTGGCTATTGTGGACATTGCTGCTGTAGACATTGGGGTGCACATGCCCCTTTGGCAACTTCTTCCTAAAACATTGCCAAAGGCAAGGGAAGCAAGAACAAAAATGAACTATTGGGACTTCATCAATATCAACAGCTTTTGCACAGCAAAGGAAACAGTCAACAAAATCAAAAGACAACTGACAGCATGGGAGAAGACATTTGAAAATGACATAGTAGATAAAGGGCTAGTATCCAAAATCTGTAAAGAACTTATCAAACTCAACACCCAAAGAACAATCCAATCAAGAAATGAGCAGAGGACATGAACAGACATTTTTGTAAAGAAGACATCCAGATGGCCAACAGACACATGAAAAAGTGCTTAACATGACTCGGCATCAGAGAAATATAAATCAAAACCACAATGAGATACCACCTCCCACCAGTCAGAATGGCTAAAATTAACAAGTCAGGAAACGGCAGATGTTGGCGGGGATGCAGAGAAAGGGGAACCCTCCTACACTGTTGGTGAGAATGCAAGCTGGTGCAACCACTCTGGAAAACAGCATGGAGGTTCCTTATTTATTTATTTATTTATTTATTGTTAAGATTTATTTATTTGAGAGAGAGTAAAAGAGAAAGGGAGAGCACAAGAGGGGTTAGTAACATTAAATAGCTGCATAAATGTACATTTCAGTGTTTTTAACTACATCTTCAGAGATTCAGTACTGCAGCTGGTGGGGATGGCAAACTGCAAGGAAGCAAAATTAGGTAAGTAAAAATATGCTGTACGTAGTAGTATTTTCTTCCCAGAAAAGTACTATTTTCAAAAGGTAAAGTTGAAAGGAAAATAGGCCAATATCAAAGGCTGGTCTTTCTGGTTTCACAAAGGTCTTTATTTTTCCCTCCTAGGCTTTCCTTGTCAAATGTTTGGCGCATTTATAGTGGCATTTTAAAACTGTCAGAGATAACAACAGAAACACCTTTCTCAGAAATACAAGAACTTATTATTCACCCAAATTACAAAATCTCAGATGGCGGTGGTCATGATATTGCCTTAATAAAACTTGAGACTCCTTTGAATTATACGGGTATGTATAATTCAAGCTATATAGCCGAGTTCAGTGGTTTTAATTTTCACATCAACTTGAACAAGAGGGCAGAATCTGGAGAGATTGTCTTTATTTTCGGCTTGGTGGATTTGGGGGCAAGGTGAGGAATTGCCAAGGGGGACAACACCTGTGACTTGGATAAATCTCTTCTGTTTAAGGGGAAGGAAATAGTAATTGGTTTCTTCAGGTAGGAATAGAACGGCATATACATTATTGAAATAATGCACATGGTGAATGTCTTGGTCATTTGGGAAGAATGGCTCCCTTTGACAAGAATAGTAGGATTACCATTGCTTCGGGCATATTAAGAAGGCAAGTAGGCCAGATGCTAATTCCTAGGTCTAACTCGAATAGAGACACCAATGCGGCAGGAACTCTGGGAAGCAGGTAGTGTGGTGGTGGGACACAAGGCCTCTGGTACAAGGCACCACAGTTGGTGAATGCCCGTTGTGTCCGGTATCATTTCCACGACCTCAGGCGAGTTGTTTTTACCTCGTTGCACCTCGGATTTCCTCATCTGTAAAATGAGCATGACAATCACCTGTTTGTTATAAAATCCTCAGTTAATAATTTAAGTACTTAAACAGCACTTAAAATAGTGCCTGTGACAATAGAGACACTTTGTTATTACTTTAAAAAGTATCACACACAGGATAAAACACATGACCTTCTAAATGTTTTTGACAGAAATGTGTGTTCCGAGTTTTAAGATTTAATCCAGAAAATTTGACACCCAAAATGTCATGTGAAAATGAGTCTGGTGAAGAGAAATTTTCTTGAATCATTGACCTTAGCAACTGAGCAGAAAGTGAAAGGGTGATTTTTCTTGGTGCTGCTCTATAGAAAGAGAGTATGGGAAAAAGAAAATGTGTATTTTGGGTCAATATCTATAACTTTATTTAATCAAGCTCTAATCTCAAAATTAACTTTCAGAATTCCAAAAACCAATATGCCTACCTTCCAAAGCTGATACAAATACAACTTATACTAATTGTTGGGTAACTGGATGGGGCTTCACAAAAGAAAAAGGTACAGTATGGAATTTTAAATGTTGTTCCTAAAACAAGTTTTTTATGTTAAAGTACATGGAGTGATTTAAATCAGTTTAGCTGGCCTCTGTGTGAAATTTTCTCCAAACTCATGACCTTTCCAGTCTATCCATTCCCAAATATTTACTCAGTGATTTCTGAGATGTATTTTTGCTTGGGTCTGGAAAACTTTATAAGGTAACCTTTCAAGCATCTTATTTAATAATAAAGATCACTTGTTTGACATCATATAAAAGACTGGTCCCATATGGGGCTAACAAGACCACTCAAGCCTCTCCTGTCCTCACAAATGTTCCCATCTCTCAATGTTGTTTCTCTGCCTTGCTACTGAGGGCCAGGAATATAGGCAGGCACAACATCTCTCTTTCTGGAAGGTTCTAAATCTTTTGTTGTTTCATGCATCCTTCCTACAGTCTGATGAAGCTGATGAGCCCCTTCTGTAATGGCACTTTTAAACACTTAAAGAAAATACCCAGAAATAGGAAGGAAAGCAGTGAAACTGCAAATAGAGTTATCCAAATACTTTTAAGAGATGTGACATGGTAACAAATGAGTTTCTTTACTAATATGTTAAATAGCAATTGTTTCAAGTAACTACCACAATTTTGAAATTAACTGATATTTTCCGTTATTGGCCACATCTGTCATGTGAAAATATCATGACTGTGATGCAAAAATATCTGCGCTCTCGGCTGATGGCAAAGTCATCAAAGTCACTGCTGATTCTGCCATTTTTATTGCCTGCATTCATAACTGAAGGTGGTGTTAGGCTTCAATTGGAGATGGTGAAAATAAAGATGCATTTTCCTTTCCAAGTTTACAGAGCAAGTGAATTCTTTTTGTGGACCCCAGTTTAAGAACCCCTGACCACGGGTAGTTGATATATCTCAATTGCCCTTGAGTTTCCCAGGAAACAGACTATTCTCCCTTTCCAAAATTTGTTCCTGATAGAGACGATAGGAATAGTATTGGTTGGCATCATTCTTTATGTATTTAGGCTTGTCAAACTCTTTCCTTCTTTCCTAATGTAGTCCTTTATTCAAGGAATTCAAAATTTTCAAGTTTTTGACTAGGACCTTAAGACAGGAAGAAATTTTAAGAGTAACCCCCAGACACTGGCAGAAATTCAATTATTTGTAAATAAATTGTTCTTCATGAAAAATACTTGCATTTACTTGAAGGACAAAGTACTCCTCTCTTGCCAGAGGTTTGGTGGGTGTTTTCCCTCCCAAATCATATATTTTTAAATGATCATGTTGAATATATAAAACAAAAACTTAAAGGTAAGAACTTGCAGGTTTTGGGTTGGGGTGATAAGAGGAAATTTCTGAGAGACTTCTTTTGAGCTAAGAGGATAGCAGAGAATCTGGAAGCAAAGTCTTTGGTCAGTCTGAGGTGCTGGCGTGGTCCTAACATTGCACAGCACAGGCCAATACATGGCATGCTCTCTCTCTCTCCCTCTCTCTGCTTCTCAATTTCTTTCTCTTTTACTCTCTCTCTCTCTCTGTTGGTGTGATTAACTCTACTTTTTCACCCTTACTATTTTTTTTTTTTAGATTTTTATTATTTACTCAACAGAGAGATAAAGAGCACAAGTAGGCAGAGCGGCAGGCAGAGGGAGAGGGAGAAGCAGGCGCTCTGCTCAGCAGAGAGCCTGATGCGGGGCTCGATCCCAGGACCCTGAGACCGTGACCTGAGCTGAAGGCAGAGGCTTAACCCACTGAGCCACCCAGGCACCCCTACCCTTACTATTTTTATCTAAAGAAATGACCTTAATGAAAGCTTCATTATTCTGACTTGCTTTAAGACTTTAGTATTTTCATACTCATTGTATTTCCTCCTTCTGAAGTTTCATATTGGCTACTTCCTAGGGGAAATCCAAAATACTCTGCAAAAGGCAAATATTCCTTTGGTACCAAATGAAGAATGCCAGAAAAAATACAGAGATCATGAAGTAACCAAACAGATGATCTGTGCTGGCTATAAAGAAGGAGGGAAAGATGCCTGTAAGGTAATACATTCAATTATGAGAAAACACACAGTGGTCTGCTTGAGAAAAATCAACCGCAAAATATATTTTCCATAGTATATTTCATTATATTTTTCTTTAAAAATTCAGAGCCAAATAATCTGACAATTTCATAAGTAACCTTTGATGAACTGAATATACATGTATATAATTTATATTATATTATATATGTATCTCACAATCTGTGCAGAAGCATACTATGTTTAAGGGAGCACCATTGTACATATAATAATACTAAAATGTTAGAGCATTAGATATATTTGACATTGAGATTATGATGCCAACATTTCCTTGTTGGACTAAACAGAAAATACAACGATGCATTACTGAATTAAATTATTCTCATCACGTCCAATAGCTACTGAGGAACGGAAGACACCTGAAGAACTATAAGGACCTCTATGTGTGTGTTGTGTGCAGTGTGACTAAAGAATTTGAAAGGCACATCTCTCAAACTTTCTATTATTTTATTTTCCCACCCACTGTGACACAGGGAGATTCCGGCGGTCCCTTAGTTTGTAAACACAACGGAATCTGGCATTTGGTGGGTGTCACCAGTTGGGGTGAAGGCTGTGCCCGCAGAGAACAGCCAGGTGTCTACACCAAAGTTGCTGAGTATGTGGACTGGATTTTAGAGAAAACACAGGTCAGTGATGGGCACACCGGTCTTTGATGAAGACACCAGCATGAAGAAGCTTTCTAGAGGTGGGAAAGAGCCCAGTTTGTAGCGTCAGTTTTGCAGGCTGAGTCCAAGTCAAATAATGAGCCTTGGGGCCCTTGTCTGCAAAAACGTGGAGAGTGGTATTTCCTCCATGTCCTTGTCATAAGGGCAAAAAGAGACAATGCACTCAAAGCTGCTGAGAGGAAAATGTTGTATAGAGGCAGGCTTTAGACATTCAGTAACAATGCTAATATAACAACTGAACATTTCCAGGATTATTTGTTGTGAAATAAAATGGCCAAAGAATGTGATTTACAAGTGTTTTCTTCTGATTGTGAGACAGAATGGAAGGTAAGGTACTCCTGATTCTAGCACAGTGCTTGGACGGGGATCACTCTTGTCTGACTGCCTACTCTGGGGCTCAGTCTCTCTTAGAGATGGTAATTTCTTCTTCCTCACCTGCCTGGTCATGAAAACCTACTACTGCCTGCCTCACTTGGAGCGAAGAGCCAGTAAGCTTGGGTTTTGTTCTGCCAAGTACAGAAGATTCAATTTTCCAAGAAAGAGATGGGTTTTCTGAACGTGGGAGAATAATAGTGCACCTTTACATCTGGGCCTTTCTACCTCATTAGCTGGTGTTGGCACAAGGCCCCTGGCTGCGTACACAGGAGAGGCCTGGGGGGCATCATACAGCCTTCCTGGAGGACAAGGAATCTGCTCTGTGCGGTGAGGGTGGGGATGTCAGTGGATTTGGGTCCTGCAGTAGTAATTCAAGAAGCATTGGGTATAAAGTATTTCATAAATTCAGTCTTGTTAATTTATGGTAGCCCTGGAGAAAAGAGTTGATGTAAATCTGCCTAGATTGCAAATTCCCAACTTGTCCAGGATTACCACAACTGACACTAACTAGCCTGTTATATTCAGTTAAACTGAATGTTAAACTGAGTTCACATTTACAAAGTTGACCGTTGACAAAATATTGTGTAAAATAAGTAGAAAAAATAGAAAAGTGAAATTTCTAAATGGTATTTTTTCCTTCCACACTCAAAGACACAGTAAGTGGTAAAAAGGGCTAAAGATGGGGGCGGGGGGCTGAAGGAAAGCCATGAGGTCTGAGTTAGTCACACCCCACACACTAGGAATCTGAAGGCCCAAGAGTTTACTCCAAAAATGCTCTAGATTTTATAAAACGTGGCTGGGTTCTACGATATAAAAATAAGTACAGCTTCAACTTGTACTTTGGCATGCAAAAATACAGTGGCCCTTGTTCTATGTGAGTGTCATTTTATCTTTATTTATTTTTATTTTTTTATTTTTGTCATTTTATCTTTAAAAGGAAAAAAAAAGTGGTTTGCTATGAGAATCTCCTATCTCTGGCTTTTAGTATTAATTCGAATGGGTGTTTGAACAGGACTTTGGAATGCTTGCTGGACAAAACACTGGTCAGGGAATGACCTCATCTGGGCAATACCGGAAGGAGAGTTTTGAAATGTGGACTTCCCCTAGGGTATGAACGATTATTTTAAAGTTGCTGATTGGGGCCCATGGTCCAGGCCTGTCTCTGTTACTCACTATGTTGTCATGTATGAGGGCAAGCAGAGGAGCCTGTCACGCAGGAAGAACCATGTGGGACTGAGAAATGTGAGAGGCTAAGAAGGAAAGGGGTTAGGATGACTTCACCCTCACGAAGAAGAGTGAGGAGGAGGTGTGGGTCCCCGGCTGTGCCACCCAGGAGAGGGTAGTGGCAGCGCCAGGCCTGGAAGCTGGCACTGCTCTTCTTGGTGTGTCCCCCATGTGCCCACATATCACACAGGTGTACATCTAATCCGAGGTTAGCCCAGGGCTCCAACATCCGTCTGGTTCCTCACCAAGGTGTGCGAAGCCTCTGATTTAAATTAAAAACTTTTAATTATTGTTTACCTCTATCTCCTCACTAAACTGTGAGCAACTTCGAAGGAGGCTCTCTTTCATTCATATTGCATATAGATGGGCATTCAGTGAATATCTTAATTTGTGGAAATGGAATTTCCACAATGAAGAATGCGTCTTCATTCTAGACATGGGCAGTGGAGACTTGAAGAGGTACAAAGATGAGCTCAAGGTCACTGTCAAGGACAGATCCAGACTGAACATGGCATTCATATATCCCAGATTGTGTCTCTAGTCCTGATTATGTTGCCTCATTCTATGAAAAGGATAAAAAGTGACAGGAGCATCGAAAACCATCATTTGTTATTTTCATTAGCATCTAAAACAGTGGCTCTCGACTGAACACAATCCCCACTCAGAGGACATCTGGCAAAGCCTAGAGACATTTTCGGTTTTCACACCTGGTCGAGGGGATACATCCAGCAGATAGAAGCCAGAGATGTTGCTAACTAGCCTATGGGGCCCAGGACAGTCCCTCACCACAAGGAATGATCTGGTCCAAATATCAAAAATGGCAGTGTTGAGAAACCCCGATTGAAGGTCACCATTAACACCTTATAATGAAAAGGGAATGGCAGAATGGGATTGTAGGACATGGGAGTCTGTGTCCCTTTTCAAAGCAAATCTTGATGAGAGCAAGAAGAGCTCCAAGAGCAAGTTTACTGTGGCTGTGACCTAGAAGGGGGTCCCTACCTGCAATGTGTCTGTGTGGTTTCCTTTGTCCCAGATGGGGATTTTAGGTCACCAATGCTTACTCTGACTTGCACTTGGGTCTCTGTAGACTAAGTTCTAGATTTTTCCTAAGATTTTGTCTGTTAGGGGCGCCTGGGTGGCTCAGTGGGTTAAGCCTCTGCCTTCGGCTCAGGTCATGATCTCAGGGTCCTGCTCTCTGCTCAGCGGGGAGCCTGCTTCCTCCTCTCTCTCTTCCTCCTCTCTCTCTGCCTGCTTCTCTGCCTACTTGTGATCTCTGTCAAATAAATAAATAAAATCTTTAAAAAAAAAGATTTTGTCTATTAATTCCCTATTTCCATTAGCCTTCAAAAGCTTTTTAATTCACTGGGTGGTGGTGGTGGGGAAACTTACCTTTAAGATAAAAGCAGTTGATATTGGAATTCTAAACTGCAGTGGCATTAATTGAAAAAAAGTCTTTAGAATACTTACTGTCACTTTGAAAGGAAGGTCTACTTAATCTCAAAGAGTTTCCATGCAAGTAGAACTCCTATTCTGCTTTTATTTGAATGGACAAAAACATTTTGAAATTTTTATATTATTTCAAAGGCTTTAGAGGTTTCACTAACTAGCTAAACCAAACTTAGTAAGATATTATCTGGTTTCCCAGTGAAGTATTGCTATCACTAGAGTCTTTCTGTTTCTCCAAAAAGTGTTGGAAGGTTATCATTATAGTCTTTATTGGAGCTTTAGGATAGAGATGGGGTTTCATGGAGTAAACAATACAAGGATGTAAGGATCTTTTATCATTTCATGTATCAGTTTTCCATATAAACCTGAATTTGCCATTCTGTGTTTGAGCTTCTTAAAAAGCATCGCATCACAAATATGGGCTCTTTGTTTGGCTGGAATGTAATGAAATGGGAAACTCAAGAAAGCAGCTAATGACTCTTTATGTCAAGATTGGTCACACAATCTTGTCAATAGATGAATTAAAACTATCTGAAGAACTGCCTTCCAGATAGAATGTCACACAGTCCCCAGCACTTTGCATAAAGACCTCTTCTGAGTCCAAATCCCCCTTATCATTTTCTGCCCTCTGCAACATAATGCTGTTTTCTCTCTTCTTTTCAGAAAGTCTCCAATGAATTTATATGGGACTAAGCTTCAAATCTATCTTATTTCACTGACAATACCCTGTCTCCTTCAGTAAGTTCTCTCCTACTGCAGTTCCATTTCCACAAATTTTGAAAGTGGTGTCCAACGTTCCTAATCTTTGCTTGTCTTTCTACATGGGCAGTTGGCTAATGGAGACTAGGTATTTCACACTTTCATTATTGAGAGCACATGTGAGTGGGGGTGGGAAAGACAGAGGGAGAGGGAGAATTTGAGCACTGGGTGTTATATACTGCTGATGAATTGTTGAACACTACATCTGAAACTAATGATGTACTATATGTTGGCTAATTGAATTTAGATAAAGAATTTTTTGAAAAATAGTCTGTCACTTAATTGAGCCATCCAGGCATCCCAACACACTGTCAGAAACTATTCAGATAATGTTGACCCTGTTATAACAGACATAAAATGAGATTGTCTCTATCTCCAAATATCGAGAGGCTCAAAGTAACTGGTGGCATTTTCTAAGTTCGGAAGATCACACTCATATCAGTACAGTGTCCCTGAACAAAGTATCTTTCCTCTGATACCAATAATTTCAGCAAGATCTCAAATGGGGGCAAATCTTTCCTCTTTAGAACTTTTTTAAAATTGTGACTTCATTTGTAAATGTAAAATCTTATTTTGCTTCTCTATGGAAAATAGAAGTCTTCTTTGAGCCATAAAATTATCTTTCTCTTAAATTTATTTATCTATATTATTTTTGTGAGGGAACTAAAATTTATGTAATTTTGAAAAGGTTTTTTATTGAAAAAGTTTATTGAAAAGGTTTTTTAAAAAAGATTTTATTTATTTATTTGACACACAGAGCACAAGCAGGAGTAGTGGCAGGCAGAGGAGAGGGAGAAGCAGACTCCCCACTATGTGGGGAGCCCTGTGAGGGACTCAATCCCAGGATGGTGAGACGATGACCTGAACCAAAGACAGACACTTCTTAATGGACTGAGCCACCCAGGTACCCCTAAAAAGGGTTAAAAAAATTTTTTTTTTAAATTTCTTTAGGCTTCCTGGAGGTCACATAGAAATCCTTAGGGCTATTTATTGTCTAATATTATAAATGAGGAACCCGAAGCTCAGAGAGATAAGGCAACTTGGCCAAGGACCCACAGGTACCTGGTTTACAGTGCAGCAAGATGGTTTCTGCTCGGGTTCCATGAATAGTAAACTAATGAATAGTAACAGAGGACATGCCTCATCCACGGCTTCTATAGCGCTTTTAGCCCTTCTTTCAAGATCAATGGGAATGCCCTCAACAAATACAACCAGGCGAAACCCAAGAAAGTGTTTCACAAGCTTTCCTCTTTGTGAGCTGCACCAGGTCCTATCACGAGGGGGCACCCTCCAAGACAAAGAGAATCGACCTGTTCTGTTTCCATTGCTTTTCCTGCAAAAGCTAGACACGTGACTTCCCAGCTCTCCTTTTGTCTCAGGGCGCCAACATCTAAAGAAAGATACAAAAGCCCCATATTTTTCCATTTTCAAAAAAAAAAAAATAGTAAGTTAGACTTTCAGTGTTTGTGAGTGAAATAAAAAAGAGCTTGGCTGCCCTTCCACGGACGAATGGATAAGGAAGATGTGGTCCATATACACTATGGAGTATTATGCCTCCATCAGAAAGGATGAATACCCGACTTTTGTAGCAACATGGACGGGACTGGAAGAGATTATGCTGAGTGAAATAAGTCAAGCAGAGAGAGTCAATTATCATATGGTTTCACTTATTTGAGGAGCATAACAAATAACACGGAGGACATGGGGAGATGGAGAG
>PISX010014341.1:0-53358 GCA_004024625.1 Mellivora capensis
TGATCCCCAAACCAGGCAAAGACCACACCAAAAAGGAGAATTTCAGACCAATATCACTGATGAATATGGATGCTAAGATTCTCAACAAGATCCTAGCAAACAGGATCCAACAGCACATTAAAAAGATTATCCACCATGACCAGGTGGGATTCATCCCTGGGTTACAAGGGTGGTTCAACATTCACAAATCAATCAATGTGATAGAACAAATCAATAAGAGAAGAGAGAAGAATCACATGGTCCTCTCAATTGATGCAGAAAAACCATTTGACAAAATCCAGCATCCATTCCTGATTAAAACACTTCAAAGTATAGGGATAGAGAGAACATTCCTGAACATAACATCTATCTATGAAAGACCCACAGCAAATATCATCCTCAATGGGAAAAAGCTCACAGCCTTCCCGTTGAGATCAGGAACACAACAAGGATGCCCACTCTCACCACTCTTGTTCAGCATAGTATTAGAAGTCCTAGCAACAGCAATCAGACAATAAAGAGAAATAAAAGGTATCCAAATTGGCAATGAAGAAGTCAAACTCTCTTTCTTTGCAGATGACATGATTCTTTATATGGAAAACCCAAATACTCCACCCCCAAACTACTAGAACTCATACAGCAATTCAGTAATGTGGCAGGATACAAAGTCAATGTACAGAAATCAGTGACTTTCTTATACACTAACAATGAAAATACAGAAAGGGAAATTAGAGAATCAATTCCATTTACTATAGCACCAAGAACCATAAGATACCTGGGAATAAACCTAACCAAAGAGGTAAAGAATCTGTACTTGAGGAACTACAGAACACTCATGAAAGAAATTGAAGAAGACAAAAGGATGGAAGATCATTCCATGTTCTTGGATCTGAAGAATAAACATTGTTAAAATGTCTATACTGCCTAGAGCAATCTATACTTTTAATGGCATTCCGATCAAAATTCCACTGGTATTTTTCAAAGAGCTGGAGCAAAAAATCCTAAAATTTGTATGGAATCAGAAGAGACCCCGAATTGCTAAGGAAATGTTGAAAAGCAAAAATAAAACTGGTGGCATCACGTTACCTGATTTCAAGCTTTACTACAAAGCTGTGATCATCAAGACAGCATGGTACTGGCATAAAAACAGACACATAGTCCAGTGGAACAGAGTAGAGATCCCAGATATGGACCCTCAACTCTATGGTCAAATAATCTTCGACAAAGCAGGAAAAAATATACAATGGAAAAAAGACAGTCTCTTCAAGAAATGGTGCTGGGAAAATTGGACAGCTATATGTAGAAGAATGGAACTTGACCATTCTCTTACACCGTACATAAAGAAAAACTCGAAATGGATAAAAGACCTCAACGTGAGACAGGAATCTATCAGAATCCTAGAGGAGAACATTGGCAGTCACCTCTTTGATATCAGCCACAGCAACTTCTTTCAAGATATGTCTCCAAAGGCAAAGGAAACAAAAGCAAAAATGAACTTTTGGGACTTCATCCAGATCAAAAGCTTCTGCACAGCAAAGGAAATGGTCAAAAAAACAAAGAGGCAACCCACGGAATGGAAGAAGATATTTGCAAATGACAGTACAGACAAAAGGTTGATATCCAGGATCTATAAAGAACTTCTCAGACTCAACACACACAAAACAGATAATCATATCAAAAATTGGGCAGAAGATATGAACAGACACTTCTCCAATGAAGACATACAAATGGCTATCAGACACATGAGAAAATGTTCATCATCACTAGCCAAGAGGGAGATTCAAATTAAAACCACACTGAGATACCACCTTACACCAGTTAGACTGGCCAAAATTAGCAAGACAGGAAACAACGTGTGTTGGAGAGGATGTGGAGAAAGGGGAACCCTCTTACACTGTTGGTGGTAATGCAAGTTGGTACAGCCACTTTGGAAAAGTGTGGAGATTCCTCAAGAAATTAAAAATAGAGCTTCCCTATGACCCTGCAATTGCACTACTGGGTATTTACCCCAAAGATACAGACGTGGTGAAAAGAAGGGCTATCTGTACCCCAATGTTTATAGCAGCAATGGCCACAGTCGCCAAACTGTGGAAAGAACCAATATGCCCTTCCACGGACAAATGGATAAGGAAGATGTGGTCATATACACTATGGAGTATTATGCCTCCATCAGAAAGGATAAATACCCAACTTTTGTAGCAACATGGACGGGACTGGAAGAGATTATGCTGAGTGAAATAAGTCAAGCAGAGAGAGTCAATTATCATATGGTTTCACTTATTTTTGGAGCATAACAAATAACATGGAGGACATGGGGTGATGGAGAGGAGAAGGGAGTTGAGGGAAATTGGAAGGGGAGCTGAACCACGAGAGACTATGGACTCTGAAAAACAAGCTGAGGGGTTTTGAAAGGGCAGGGGGTGGGAAGGTTGGGGGAGCCAGGTGGTGGGTATTGGGGAGGGCACGTATTGCATGGAGTGCTGGGTGTGGTGCAAAGACAATGAATACTGTTACGCGGAAAAGAAATTTTAAAAAAATAAAATTTAAAAAAAAAAAGGAATTAATACCTATTCTCCTGAAACTGTTCCAAAAAACAGAAGTGGGAGGAAAACTTCCAAACTCATTTTATGAGGCCAGCATTACCTTGATCCCAAAACCAGACAAAGACCCCATCAAAAAGGAGAATTATCAGCCAATATCCCTGATGAACATGGATGCAAAAGTTCTCACCAAAATACTAGCCCATAGGATCCAACAGCACATCAAAAGGATTATTCACCATGACCAAGTGGGGTTTATTCCTGGGCTGCAAGGTTGGTTCAACATCCGCAAATCAATTAATGTGATACAATACACTTATAAAAGAAAGAACAAGAACCATATGATACTCTCAATAGATGCTAAAAAGCACTTGACAAAGTACTGCATCCTTTCTCGATCAAAACGCTTCAAAGGGTAGGGATAGAGGGCATATACCTCTATATCATCAAAGCCATCTATGAAAAACCCACAGCAAATATCATTCTCAATGGAGAAAATCGGAGAGCTTTTCCACTAAGGTCATGAACATGGCAGAGATGTCCATTATCACCACTGCTATTCAACATAGTACTAGAAGTCCTAACCTCAGCAATCAGACAACAAAAAGAATTTAAAGGCATCTGAATCAGCAAAGAAGAAGTCAAACTCTCACTCTTTGCAGATAATATGATACTTTATGTGGAAAACCCAAAAGACTCCACTCCAAATCTGTTAGAACTTGTACAGGAAATCAATAAAGTGTCAGGATATAAAATCAATGCACAGAAATCAGCTGCATTTCTTTTTTTTTTTTTTAGATTTTTATTTATTATTTACTTGACAGAGAGAGATCACAAGTAGGCAGAGAGGCAGGCAGAGAGAGGGGGAAGCAGGCTCCCTGCTGAGCAGAGAGCCCAATGCGGGGCTCGATCCCAGGACCCTGGGATCATGACCTGAGCCGAAGGCAGAGGCTTAACCCACTGAGTCACCCAGGTGCCCCTCAGCTGCATTTCTATACACCAACAACAAAACAGAAGAAAAAGAAAGTAAGGTGTCGATCCTATTTACAATTGCACCCAAAACAATAAGATACTTAGGAATAAATCTAACCAAAGAGGCAAAGAATCTGTACTCAGAAAACTCTAAAGTACTCATGAAAAAACTTGAAGAAGACACAAAGAAATGGAAAAACATTCCATTCTCACGGATTGGAAGAACAAATATTGTGAAATGTCTATGCTACCAGAGCATTCTAAATATTTAATGCAATCCCTATCAAAACAACATCAACTTTTTTCAAAGAAATGGAACAAATAATCCTAAAATTTATATGGAACCAGAAAAGACCCCAAATAGCCAGAAGAACATTGATAAAGAAAACCAAAGTTGGTGGCTCCACTATTCCAGACTTCAAGCTCTATTACAAAGCTGTAGTCGTCAAGACAGTATGGTACTGACACAAAAACAGACACATAGATCAATGGAACAGAATAGAGAGCCCAGAAATGGACCCTCAACTCTATGGTCAACTAATCTTCGATAAAGCAGGAAAGAATGTCCAATGGAGAAAAGACAGTCTCTTCAACAATTGGTGTTGGGAACATTGGACAGCCACATGCAAAAGAAAGAAACTGGACCATTTCCTTACACCACACACAAAAACAGATGCAAAATAGAAGAACGACCTCAATGTAAGACAGGAATCCATCAAAATTCTTGAGGAGAACACAGCAGCAATTCTTCCTAGAAACATAGCCAAAGGCAAGGGAAGACAGGGCAAAAATGAACTATTAGGATTTCATGAAGATAAAAAGCTTTTGCACAGCAAAGGAAATAGTCAACAAAACCAAAGACAACCAAAAGAATGGGAGAAGATATTTGCAAATGATATATCAGATAAAGGGCTAGTATCCAAAATCTACAAAGAACTTATCAAACTCAACACCCAAAGAACAAATAATCCAATCAAGAAATGGGCAGAAGACATAAACAGACATTTCTGCAAAGAAGACATCCAGATGGCCAACAGACACAGGAAAAAGTACTCAACATCACTTGGAATCAGTGAAATACAAATCAAAACCACAATGAGATACCACCTCACACCAGTCAGAATGACTAAAATTAACAAGCCAGGAAACAACAGATGCTGGTGAGGATGCAGAGAAAAGGGAACCCTCCCACACTGTTGGTGGGAATGCAAGTGGGTGCAGCCACTCTGGAAACAGCATGGAGGTTCCTTCAAAGTAAATAGAGCTATCCTACAACCCAGCAATTGCACTACTGGGTATTTACCCTAAAGATACAAGTGTAGTGATCTGAAGGGGCACATACACCCCCGGTGTTTATAGCAGCAATGTCCACAATAGCCAAACTGTGAAAGAACCGAGATGTCCATTAACAGATGAATGGATAAAGAAGATGTGATACATATAACAATAGAATACTATGTAGCCATCAAAAAAAAAAAAAAAACCAACCTCTGAAATCTTGCCATTTGTGACATGGATAGAACCAGAGGCTATTTTGCTAAGTGAATTAAGTCAATAAGAGAAAGACAATTATCATATGATCTCACTGATATGAGGAATTTGAGAAACAAGGCAGGGGATCATAAGGGAAGAGAGGAAAAAATGAAACAATACAAAGCCAGAGAGGGAGATAAACTGTAAGAGATTCTTAAACTCAGGAAACAAACTGAGGGTTGCTGGAGAGGAGGGCAGTGGAAGGGATAGGGTGGCTGGGTGATGGACACTGAAGAAGGTATGTACTATGGTGAGTGCTGTGAATTGTGTAAGACTGATGATCACAGACCTGTACCCCTGATACAAATAATAGATTATATGTTAATTTTTAAAAATTTTCTTTAAAATAGAGCCATCATATACACCAGCAATTCCACTACTGGGTATCCATCTAAAGAAAATGAAAACACTAATTTGAAAAGATATATGCATCTCTTTGTTTACTGAAGAATTATTTACAATAGCCAAGGCATGGAAACCACATAGGTGTCCATCAATGGATAAATAGATAAAGAAGATGTGATACACACACACACACACACACACACACTATGGAATACTACTCAGCCATAAAAAATAATAAACTCCTGCCATTTGCAACAACACAGATGGGCCTTGAGGGTATTATGCTAAGTGAAACAAGACAAATACCACATGATTTCACTTATATGTGGAATTTTAAAAACAAAATAAAACCCAACACATAGGTACAGAGAACAGATAGTGGTTGCCAGAGAGGAAGGGAGTTGGAGGATCTGAAATAGACAAAGGGGAGTAAGAGGTACAAGTTCCAGTTATAAAATAAGTCATGGGGATACAATGTACCATGTGGGGAATATAGTCAATAATACTGTATTGATTTTGTAAGGTGACAGATGGTAACTAGGCTTATCATGGTGACAATTTCACAACATATACCATGCTGAATCACTATGTAGTACACCAGTCCATATAATATTGTATGTCAATTATATCTCAATAGTTTAAGTGAAAAATAAAAGGGTCTGTCAGACTCTAAAAGAAGAAACAATACAGAGAACTAAACTATTGGCTCTTGTGGTAGCCAGTCTCCCCCAGGGAGGCACACCTCTCAGTGTTCACTCCCTTGTAAAGCTCACTACACCGATCAAGGGCAATGGAAGTAATGCTAGTCTTTAATCTTTCACTTCAGAATGCTTACTCTTAGGATGTCTCTCCTCAGAGCCTGGTCATGATACTTCGAGATGCCTGAGTTGTCACCTGGAGAGGGCATGTTAAGTTGCTTCAGTGGGACAGCTCAGCCATATCCTCAGACAGCACCCAGCCTCAACAGCTAGTCATGTGAGTGAACCTAATGGTTGGCCAGTCCCTTCAAGTTTTCAGATGATGAGCAGCCTATAGCAATGGCATGAGAAGCCCCAGGTGAAAACTGTCCACCTATGCCCAGCCAACCCAAAGGCTCATGGGAGATAATACACTGAGGTGTAGGTCATTTTTCCACAGCAAGAGATGCCTGGAGCAATTCCTTTACACAGAATGGGACGGACAGGGAAATCCTAAAAATCATAAGTAAGGCATCATTTTTTTTCCTTTTCTTTCTTTTTCTTTTTTCTTTTTTCTTTTTTTGAGAGAGAGTGCACACACATGAGTGAGCAGGTGGGGAGCCTGAAGGGAGTGGGAGAGAGAGAATCTTAAGCAGGCTCCACACCCAGTGTGGAGCCCGACGTGGGGCTCCATCTCACAACCCTGAGATCATGACCTGAGCCAAAATCAAGAGTCGGGCATTTAATTGTCGGAGCCACCCAGAGGCCCCAGGGGGGCATCATTTTGAAATAAGTTCCATGCTGTTTTAAAAATCATATAGCACAACTTGAAAGAGAGAGGTATGAATTTTTGTGGAGTAAATGCTGGCAAACTGGGAGGTTTACATGAGGAAGTAACCAAAAGAATTAGACATTAAGGACACTAAGGGGAAATAGAAACCGTTCAAACTTAAACTTAATGAACGCCCAAGGGTATTCATTATGCACGTCACCCCAGCAATAAGTACTTCAGAAGTAAATCAAATGGAGAACGATGCCAAAGAGAAGAAATGCAAAGAGTAATCAAGGAAAAGAAAGAGGCATATCCTCTGCTTGGTACATAACCACCTGGAACACACCAGAGGAAGGTGAGGCAGCATGGAATGAACAGAATATCATGCTTTGGAGACTCTAAGAGATTGCCCAAGTCATTCATAGGAATAACAAGCAAAGTTAAGAGGGATAATGAGAAATGTTTCAAATGTGTTTGGAGAGAGAGATCAGGGCAGGAGACTAGAGGTCTGGGAGTGACACAGAAGGGCTTTTGTGAACAACAGCAGCAACAGGAGCTAATGGAGTGATTATCACACAATAATCAGGCTTCGGTGCTACATGTTAATAGTCACTGCCCAGCTTGGGCCTTAGGGTAATTCAGCCAGTTACAAGATCTTAGCAGAAATTGTCAAGATCTCTCACTGGGTCCCAAAGTTCACAAAGGTCGCTGCTGGCGACCTGGTTAAAAAGAACCTTTGGCTTTTACTCCCTCCTTCAACAATCACAAAGATTAAGGAGCAAGTGCCTGAGTCAGAGTCACTTGCTCCAGGAGAAGACATTTGATGGAAATCAAGACTGGTGGAGAACGGGGGTTCTAATGACCTCAGGGAGTGAGGACCTCACTGTGGAGCAGGGACGTTGCTTTGGAGGAAATTTCAGCTCCACGTGTCCCTGCACTGTCATAATGCGGTCCAGTATTACCTCTTCATTTAAGTCTTCGGCCAAGCCTCGAACACAGCAAGGTAAATCAGGTGAAGGTTATTCATCATATGTTAAAATTAAATACCCTTAAGAGAGCTTCTACCAGACATTGGGCTTGAAGTTTTACATACATTAAGTTAATTCCAAGAACCATGAGAATGTCATTCCTGCTCTGGTTTTATAGGTGAAGAAACTCAGGCTTAGAATAGTTAACTCACTAGCGCAAGACGACACTCAGTAATAATAATAATAATAATAACAATAATAATAACATGTCTTGTACTGAGTCAGGCTCCATTCCAAATGCTTTCCCATATACTAATTCATTTCCCTCCCATACCAACACTGTAAAGGAAACACCATTACTAACCCATTTTAGCCGCCAAGTAAATGTTGCAACTGGGAGTCAGTCTCACCCTGAACCACTTCACCATCTCTCAAGCTGGAAGTCCATGTCTCGAGCTGGTCTCTCGAGCTGGAAGTCCATGTCTGGCTGGTTCCAAAAGCCTGTGTTCTTGTCTTGGTACCCCACTTCCCCATGACCTCTTTAGTAAGTTTCCAATATACAGGAATCCGAAGTTAAATCTCGCTAACTTGATAAGTTCCAAAAAATCATCCTGAACACCAACCAGAGCCTTGCAATTGGCAACACACATCATGTGCAGGAAAATGAAGCCACTGGCCATTCAGATCTTAAACTAATGCCCAATGTCCTCGTTACCTATCCCCAAAAGGGAAAAGGGATGCTGACCATGGCCAACTGTGAGAACGTGGAGTTATCTCTGAAAGTCAGAACTGAGAACAGCTCACTGAATTATGGGTGAAGGGAACAGGGAATGGCTCACTGACAAAGTCTATATCCTGATACAAGATATACCTTCAAGATTAGGAAGGCAAGAAATATTATTTTATTGCAAAGTAAGAAAGCACAGAGGAAGCGGAAAGAGGGAGGATCACAGAACAAATAAGGCACAGATGATCAGCTGCTGAAGAGGGCAGAGACCTGGGTTCCAAAGAGAAACTCAGCTCCTGGGTTCTCACTCAGGAGGGACAAGAATCCAGGTACAGCATGAGACGCGCCTCTCCTGCTCAGAGAGTCTTTCCTCCCCCTTTAAATGTGCATGCTGCCTGGAAGCTCACAGCCTTCACATTTTTTTAAAGAACTCCCTTATGTCAGGGCGCCTGGGTGGCTCAATTGGTTAAGCATCTGCCTTCAGCTCAGGTCATGATCCCAGAGTCCCCAGATCGAGTCCCACATCGGGCTCCCTCTGACTCTCCCCATTCTCGTGCTCTCTCACTTTCTCTCAAATAAACAAAATCTTAAAAAAAAAAAAAGACTTCCTTTTTTTCTTAAGTTCATGTTCAGTCAACAAAAATCACACAATTGAGAGTAGTTGCTGAGGTTTTTCTTTTTTTCAACAATAGAAAGGACTTACATCCTGAGTTAGTAGAAGCAAACACCCTAATACCTAAGGTAAATGTCCAGGCCCAGAGCCCAGCAACTCTAAGTTTTATATAACTTTCTCCACCAGTGGTCCCTAAACCAATAGCCAGGTTCAGGGGAAGGAGAGTTTACAACTGAGAATCCTAAACAAGTATCATTTAGTTCCTCCCCACGTGCTTTGCTCCACAAAGAGTCCATTTCCAACAGAGTTCCCACTTGCTACCTCCCAAGGAATTTGTCTTCAACACACAAAGCCCAGAAAGCTCAGCATGAACACAGGTTTCGAGTTCTCCAAACAGTATTTAAGGGTCAGAACAAGGCTTTGTAGAATCTACAAAGAGAGGAATCATCTTGGGGAATCAACCAGAAGAAGGGATCAAAAATTGAAGAGGTATTATAACTAAAGTAGGGTTCATAGTCACTATGGGAGCCAAGGGCATGGCAAAGATGCCTTTCTGTTCCTTAGGGAGAGCACAAGAGAACAACAATGATTCACGTACTCATATACACACACTACACATGTATGTGCGCCCGGGCACACAGACACACTAACACACTAGTCTCAAACTGCCTCATCCCTGCGCCCAGATGTATAGTGTGAGGACCTTTAGGCTGAAGGGTGACCATACTCTAAGTTGAATGGAAGTGAGCACTGAAGCAGGAATCCTATCCCCACCTGCTAATGGCCCGGAGTAGCCATCAAGGCCCCCGTGGCATGTGGGGTGATACCCGGGCTGCCTGGCCTTTGTATTGGCTATCCATGGCCGTGCAACAAGTTACCCCAAGACTTGTCTGCCTAAAACAACAAGCACTTATTATTACATATAATTTGAGGAGGTCAGGAATCCAGGGACAACTGGCGTTTCTGGCTCAGGGTCTGTCAGGAGTCAAGATGCTGGCTGAGGCTTGACTGGGACAGAAAAATCTGCCTCCAGGATGGCTCTCTCACAAGCTGTTGGCTGGAGGCCTGACTTCTTTGCCACATGGACCCTGATGTGAGTGTGTTTGAGTATCCTCACAACATGGCAGCTGAGTAAGGGACCAAGAAAGAGCACAACAGAAGTCGTAATATACTCTATGACCAACCTCAGAAATCACATGCATCATGTCCACAGGATCATTTTGGGTCACACAGGTCAGCGCTAAACACTATGGGAGGGAAAGCCACGCGGGCATGCTTTCCAGGAGGCCAGCATCTCTGGGGACCTTCTTGGACCCCAGCATTTCTGCCTGGTTTCTCGCATCCCACCTGTCTTCCCTGCTGGGTCTTTGCTGGCATCCTACTTCTTCTGCTTGGTAGACCCCAAACTGCCAATTCAACAGTGATCACTTGGGACTTTTAATACTTGTAAATTGTTTGAAGCTTTCACAGTAAGAATATATATAATTTTAAATTTTTTAAAAGATTTTATTTATTTATTTGACAGAGAGAAAGAATGAGAACGAATGGAGGGAGGGGCAGAGGGAGAAGCAGGCTCCACACTGAGCAGGGAGCCCCATGTGGGGCTAGATCCCAGGACCCTGGGGTCATGACCTGAGCCGAAGGCAGATGCTTAACCAACTGAGCCACATAGGAGCCCCTAAATGTTTTTAAAATAAGATACTGATTGATCAAGTTACCCAAATCATTTTTCTGGTCTTTCCATTGTTTATTTATTATTATTACAAAATTTAAGACTATAACTTTCTGAATTTCTTACCAACCAAAAAAGATTTGGGGGTACATATGCCATTATTCAGACTCATTAAATTTCTCCATTTTAATTGAGTTTAACTACTTGGTGACCACAACTAGTTATCTTTGCATGGATGTACTTTAAGAATAGAGTTACTACCTAGATGTCCATCAACAGATGAATGGATAAAGAAGATGTGGTATATATACACAATGGAATACTATGCAGCCATCAAAAGAAATGAAATCTTGCCATTTGCAATGACATGGATGGAACTAGAGGGTATCACGCTTAGTGAAATAAGTCAATCGGAGAAAGACAACTATCATATGATCTCTCTGATATGAGGAAGTGGAGATGCAACATGGGGGGTTGGGGGAGTAGGAAAAGAAGAAAAGAAACAAGATAGGATCGGGAGGGAGACAAACCATAAGTGACTCTTAATCTCACAAAACAAACTGAGGGTTGCTGTGGGGAGGGGGATCGGGAGAAGGGGGTGGGGTAATGGACATTGGGGAGGGTATGTGCTATGGTGAGTGCTGTGAAGTGTGTAAACCTGGCGATTCACAGACATGTACCCCTGGGGAGAAAAATACATTATATGTTTATAAAAAATAAAAAATAAATAAAAGATTTAATTATAAAGAAATATAAATTTTATATCAGATATAGTTATTCTATAAAACTGTGTTTCCTTACCTATCTCTCTAACCTGTTTGATCTCCAGGAATATCCATTCCAGTAAATCATACCATGATTCAAAAAAAAAAAAAGAATAGAGTTACTATTTCTAAGTCTCACCAACTTATAATTATACAGAGGGCATATTAAATGCTTAAGAGTGTGAAGTTGGCTACAAACACTAGAAAACCCATGGAAAAGCGGCTCAAACAATAAGGTATGTTTCTCTCTCTCACAGCTCATGAAGTTCTACATCTGTTCTATACCTGTGTGATTCAGGAGCCCTCTGATGCCATCAAGGACTCGTGTTCCTTCCATATTCTACTCTGTCACCCTCGGCAGGGTGACAACTCCCTCTCATAGTTGCAAAATGGCCATGTCCATGTCACATCCTCACAGCTACACCCAAAGCAGGGAAAGAATCCCTGCATCTTATGCTTCTCATATTTAAGAACGAGAAACCTTTCCTACCAGTGATCCAGAAAACTCCTCTTTGTTTCTTATTGGCCAGAAGTATATCACATGGCCATTTTGTTTTCTCAGCAAGAGGGATGGAATTACTTCGATGGCCTCAGACTAATCAAAATTCACCCATTGCCCTGGAGCTAAGGGGGGACCCAGCCTCCCCTGAAGATGGTCACTCTGTACCTGAGCTAATTGTGGAGGGTGCTAGCTATTAGACAGTCCTTCAATAGTGTTGAGTCCATGGTTTCAGTCCTCCTCAGTATACTGCCAGACATCAGCCTCCTCTTCCAAACCCCTAGGGACACTCCGATTATTTCTGGGCGATCCCCGGATGCTGTCTCATGAACGCTCAGGAAGAAGCAAGATCACCTCCCCACGAAAGAAGTGCTCTTGGGCCTTCCCGCTCTCCCCCGGACTCACGCCCAACCTCCACAGTGAAGTGAAATGGCAGAGCAAGTTTCCTGTACACCTTAGTCTGAGTCATGCTTCTTGAATCTTCTTTTCCTATCCCAGAACTGCCCTCTTCCCAGGATGACTGACAGTGAGAAAATCTACTCTCTTCAAGGGAAATCCACATGTACCCACCTACATGGCCTGGAGTGAAGACTGGTCCTATGGCCCTCATGAGACATATTGTCAGGAAATAATAGTTTAATATTAGTAGTCAGGGTGACTCAGCCTGGAATGACATCATGTGCAGGACATCTACAGTGTAGCCAGTACAAGCCAAACTCAGGTCATTGTCAAGGTCTACTCCAAGCACAACATGAAACTCAGGCTTGCATATCTTTCTGTCATTTTGTGATCTCTAGTTCCAATGGCTGTGGGCAACTATTTAAAGAGCATACACATAAGAACAAACAATAACAAAACAAAACAAAAAAAGAACAAACATTAACAAAAGGTGGGGGGCTGGCACATTTTTTTTTTTGTACAGGATTAGATGGTAAATATTTTAGTTTTGAGGCCACACAGTCTCCCTCACAACTACCTGTTCCTGTAGTAGGCAGGTAGCCATAGATGATATGCAAATTAATGAGCATGGCTGTGTTCTGATAAAACTTTATTGACAAAACAGGCAGCAGGCCAGAACTGTCCCACAGGCCATAGTTGACCAAACCCTGATACAAGGCAGAGGGCAGTTTAAATCAAAATAGAGAAAAATTTTCCCACGAAAAAACAAAGATGTCTCAAAATCTTTACTT
Organism: Mellivora capensis; assembly: GCA_004024625.1. NCBI lineage: Eukaryota > Metazoa > Chordata > Mammalia > Carnivora > Mustelidae > Mellivora > Mellivora capensis. The sequence goes on from PISX010014341.1 coordinate 13,252, forward strand.
GGCTAAAATATACATGTAATTTTCATTAATAATATTTAAATATTTACTGTCAGGAAAAATCTTGAATTTATAGTCACCCCTCCCAAAAAAATGGGTGGATACCTAAGTTTTTTTATAGAACAGAAGTCCCAAAGGCAAGTTTAAGCTTTCACCTCTTAGGAGATAGACACTGTTTTACATTTTAAGTGACAGTCTTCCCAGCTTCTGAAAATAAATCATCATGTTTAGAAAAAAGTTAGGCTTCAAGTTGAAGCCAAGACACCATATTCCATCAGTGCAGCTCGCTGTTGGAAAGCAAAGTACGCTCTAGAGTACTGGGCAGGCTCAAAGACCCGTGCCAGCCTCCACCAAACATCTGATTCTACCATATATGTTGCAAAATAGAGGAGCCGCACGATGCCTGAGAATGTTGCGGGAAGAGATAAAGATCGGCATCACTTCCAATCTGCAGACATTTGCTGCCCAGAATTATCTTCTTCGACTTAGTACACTACAAACACATATTTTCTCAGAGAACTGAGTTCCAAACGGAACAGATTTCTAAACTGCTTATTTTACTACAGGATTTTACTCAAAAGGCACAGATGCTCTTCTCACTCCCTCCCTGGAGAAAACAGTAACTCATCGGCTGCCACCAACGCAATTCTAGCGGGAGGATTAAGTCCAGGAAATTTTAATCTCCTTTAAAATAATGCCCATTGATTGCACATAGTAAGCACTTACTGTCCTGATCCACTCTTGTGTGTACTTACTGAAATTTATTTACTCTCTCCCGTCATCAATCATGGAATCCCTGCTCAGAGAGGCACTCAGACGGTGTCAGCAGGCTCACTGTTCAAAAGCTCGGAAAGCCCTGACTTAACTGGGGACCAGGACCAAGCAGGTGTGTTCCTCCAGATGTGGAGCAGGGGGACAAACACCCCCAAAACATGTAGGCAAACTAGCCAATGGGAGGAACTGACGAAGCCAAATGCCAAGGAGATTAGTGAGTGGGTAGTGAACTATGTAAAAGGAAAAAAAGTATTAAATTTTACAACTGCCTTATATTGTTGTAAGAGCAAGGCAAGTCACGGCTTTCCGCCTCAGTCCAGGTCCAGGTACACACCTTCCGGAAAGTGCTGCGATTGCCACTATTTTATCATGAGGGCATGTCAAGCAGTCCATGGCCGGTGTGGGGGGGAGGGGCAGGAAATAAAGTAAGTTGTAACAAAGAGAAACCTGGCACACTTAACACCAAACTGTCCATGTGTGAATCTAGCCTTCTTTAGCTCTCAAGAACGTTAACATCAGATTCTTTCCTATCTGTCTTGACCTGCAGCCTCTCTCGTACGATTTTTTGTTTCACTCCAACTTCTTCATTACAGGCCTCTAAAAAGACAGTTTTTTCAATACTCCATGGTATAAGGTCAGGTGTCGAACAAAGTGATTTCTCACATTTCCCCCTCTATTTCCTATTCCGTGTTCCCTATTTCCTGACATGGATGGTAAGGAACCCACTAGCTGGGTAGCCTAGCAACCCAAGATAAAAACACATCTTTCTGGGATGTCTGGGTGGCTCAGTTGGTTGGACATCTGCCTTCAGCTCAGATCATGACCCCAGGGTCCTGGGATCAAGTCCCGCACTGGGCTCCCAGCTCAGCAGAGAACCTGCCTCTCCTTCTGCTTCTATCCCTCCCCTGGCTTGTGCTCTTACCTCTCTCACTCACTCTCTCTCTCTCAAATAAATAAATAAAATCTTTTTAAAAAGAAAAAGAAAAAGAAACACATATTCCTGCTCTTCTTTTTCCTGAACACATCTGATTTAAGCACATTCAACAATAGCCCAAGCGACGACTTGACCCTATCAGACACCCCCTGACCAGGATGCCAGGTCTGGGAACCACATTTTTAAGAACTAGGGAACTTCCCTGGGGCATGAGACTATGAGGAGAACTAATAGAATCACCTAGGATTCATGGAAGGGAATTCTGTGAAGACAACCTGGCACGTTGGCCTCCACATCGGGCAGAAGCAAGATTCATCTGCTACCAGATCCGGGGTTTGGAAGCAGGGTAAGTTGAGTCAGATGAGGCCAGGCCTGGGAATATAAGTAGATCCTAGAGCTCAAACAAACACTGCAGGAGGCAATGAGCCTTATAATCCCAGCCCAGAGCTGGAGCCATATGACCTGTGTTTGAATTCCTGCCCTACTCTCTTACTTTGACCATGGACAAGTCCCCTTCCATCATTAAAATACAGTTTCTTCTTCCAGAAAATGGTGTCGGTAATCCATGAAAACCATGCAAAGTGTGTTTGGAAGATTTCAGATAGGTTGACTGTAAATGCTCAATAAATTCCTAGCATGAGAATCAAGGCCAAGACTTGGGGCCTTATTGAACTAAAAGACCGGCAAAAACCTGTGTACAAAAGCTTCGTCTACACTAAGAAAAAGAAGATGAGATACAAGTAACACCTTGGCCAGAGGTGAAAGTAGGGTCTGTGGCACAGATTTTCTTCCTGACTGGGGACAAAGGATCTCCAAGTGGTGTGCACGTTTACCATGTGACTGCCTCTAGGAGATCAGGCTTCGGAATAGTCAGGGGTGACCCAAGCTCAGGGCAAAGTATCAGTTGTCGGAAAATCGAGGTTAAAAGACAGAACTCAGTTATCCTGCCAACATCAGAGGATGACTGCAGATGATTATACAAAGTTTGGCAGCTGCTGATGGAGGACTGGGCCCAGGTTCCCGAGCAGGGCTAAGCACGCAGCTAAAAGTGACATGTACAGAGAAAGGCAAAGGAATTCAGCTGTCAAAGAGAGGAAGAGCAGAGAGTGAACAAACGAGGGCTCTACCTATAGGCTTCCAGCTGTTTTGGGCTCCAAACTACACCTGTGCCGAGCAAGCAATATGAATAGTCTGCAAAGCCAAATCCCCTCCCCTTAGGACTAAGCAGAGTTGAGATCTGCCCTCTGTTACCCCCTTGCTATCTCTGACAACCCAGCCTTTGGATTCTACCTGCCTAGATCTCTAATACCTGTCTGGGCTGATCACCCTGAAATTGACCTCTTATCTGTCTATACCTGAAGTCTACGCCTTCTTAGCTACAATGACAGTCCCTTGTCTTTTGACCTGGCCTGTCACCTTGCTGCCCACAATGAAAAGATCAAGGTGAAGCTTGTGCCCCACACACCTTGCGGTGATGGATGTCAGTGCTAATGAGTCCAACTCCACAATCCATTTCCTCAAAATATGCAATGCTCTAATAATATTCATAAAAAGGATTTTCCTGCCCTCGTGATTTTCATGTTGCCCAAACCAGGATGCATTTGCTTTGTTCACCAATTCCAATTGCTTACCAATGGCTATGGGGGGGAGGGGGTATTTTTAATTATTTAATTAATTTTCTTTGTATTGGTTTTTTAAATAATTTTTTAATCAGACAAACATGCATGTTTAAAGTTAATAGTCAAATAATTCTACAAGGTTTATTACAAAAAGATGGTAGTTCCTTATCTCCCTCAGCTTCATATCCCCCTTTCATGAAGTAATTACTTTCATGACTTTACACCAATTAAATGAAATTGGTCTCTAAGTCTTTAAATAAGTTTTGTAAATCTACTTCTCAGTTGTTTTTTTCTTCCAGTCTTATGCATTCTTTATGAACCTCCCACTATAAAATTTAAATATTTTATTCTTTTTCTTTTCTCCATCTCACTGTACTCATGCACCTTTCCCATTTTTCCTCTTCCCAAAATAATTATAATTTTATAACTTTAGATAGACCAATATTTGGAGTTTATAGTATTATTACTATATAAATACTATTCACATGTAATAACTCTGATTATTTTTCCTTCTCTGTGCAACTTTTTATTTTCCCTGGAATTAATGATTGCCTTACTGTCTTTATTTACTTCATTTTCTATGTACTTCTCATTAATTTAATACCTATCTTTAACAGTTATCTAAATCTCTTCTCAAGACTTCCAACACATGGTCTATTAATTTCATCTTCCTGAAGAAGTGTGTTCAGGAACTTTCAAATCTGTTCCATACCTCAGTGCCTGAAACACTCACTGTCTTCCTGGTGTCTCCCTTCACTGTCCTTCTGCAGAATCCTTTTGCTCCCAGCTTCCTATATCTCATATCTAGCTCTCTCTTAGCTTACACCTTTATTTTCGTCTACCAGTGACTTCCTTAAAAAAGGTATGTGGGAAGGAAATAGTTTTGAGAGTTAGCACATCTGAAGATTTCCTCCCCACCCCATCACATTATCCAACTGATCCTTTGGTTGTGTATCCAATTCTGGGTTGACAATAATTTGAAAGCATATTGCTCTATGGTTCTCTACATCCTAATTTTGCCTTTGAGAAGTCAAAAGTCATTCTGATCGCAATCTTTTATGTGACTTACTTGTTGTCTTTCTGAAAGCTTGTAGGATCTTCTTTGTCATCAGTATTCTGAAATATTATAATGAAGAGCCCTTGATGTGGGTCTCTTTTCATCCATTTTGGCGGTTCTTAATGAACACTTCCAGTCTGGAAGCTTATGTCCTTCAGAAAAACTTTCCTTGAATATTTTGGTTGATGAATTTCTCCTCTCCATCTTCTCTATTCCCTTCTTCAGGGAATTTCATTATTCAGATGTTGGACCTCTCAAACTGTTCTTAAAAATCATTTTTATTAATATCTCATCCTCTATTTTCCATCTCCTTCTATCTTTATTTCAGGGAGATTTACTCAGCCTTATCTTCCAACTTTGTACCGAGTCTTTCATTTTTGTTATTATATTTTTAAATTTTAAGAGTCTATTTTTTATCTGCTGAATATTCATTCTTAAATAGTATTCTTTCTTATTTCATGTATAAATGATGTTCCTTTCTTACTTCATGCAGGTCATGCCTTCTCTTATCTCCCCATATTAATGATATGCCTTAATTTTTTAAATTTCCTTCTCCTGTTTAATCTCTGTTTCTTCCAGGTTGCTTTCTTTATGTTTCCTTCCCTCTTTCTCTCCCTACCTCTCTCTTCCTCTCTCAAATGTTAGAGGCTTACCTCAGGTGTTTTGTAATATTTGGCTTTCTGCTCATATTTAAGTGGGGGCTGAAAACCTGATTTTAATACAGGCTCACTCCCAAGTACGATATAATGTTTACCCTTTTCTTTTTTCCTGGAGTCACTTTTCATATGTTATTGGCCACAGGGGAGGGGGGCCTCCTCCATGTCACCAGAGGTGCTCACAATTTCTTTAGCCACTCCAATCTTGGGCCCTGGAGGTCCTGGGGGTGGCTGGGCATGTGGGGCATGTTCCCATCATCTTGGAGGGGCACTGGTTGGTTATAGGCCATGGCCTGGTTGATCATCATGGCATATTTGGTGCCATGAGGAGGGCAGAGGAGGACAGAATTATAGTGAGCCCTCCCCCCACCCCAGGGGTGAAGAATGCAACCAGCACCAGTTCCCGGGCCCAGGCATCCTTGAGGTAGGCAGTGGGTCTCTCAGCCATCTTGGTCACAGCAGCAGCTGTGGTGGCAAGGATTATCTTAAAGAAAGATCAGGATTGTCTCTATATCTCATTAATTACTTTCAATCATAGCCACCAAGAAGGATTCCATTAGGGTCACACTGAATAGTGCATTGGTTACCATTAAAGGCAGGAAATTAGAAATAAATGAACAAAGTCCACAGCAGGTTAGATATAAGGGGTAAAAAAAATCATCAGAAGAGCTTTCTTCCAAGGTTTCTAGAATTATTGAATGTCTTTCTACTGAAATTTTTAAGGAATGAAACAGATAAATTGCCTTTCCAAATGACTTAAGGACTAAATTAGCCAACACTCTCACCTGGAATTTAAATCAGATACTGTTCACAAGACTGACTCACTGTACTGTGTAGAGATGCTAGCAATGGTCTCCAACCACACATCTTTCTTGGAGGAAAGAAAGTTCACATCCACTGGAAAGAACAGTCTTGTGTACCTCTGTCCTCCATCACACCTGAAAGGACCATAAATGGACATAACTCAAAATGGGCCTCTCTGATTCTCTTTCTTGGGATACAGGAAATAGGACACTGAGAAACAGTTAAATGGTAAGGACTCCCTGACTAAAATGTTAAGTAAGATTAAAGCCAGAGTTTCTACCATGGCCAAACAAATTTATAAAAAAGTAATAATCCATGAGACAGAGAGAAAATGCCGATATGTAGAAAGCAGCAGAAACAAGCAGATTTACAGAAAAGTCAGAGATAAGAAAAGGCATAGTGCTACCAGAGACTGAAGAAATGGTTTTGGAAACTGACTTTCCAGATGATTTGGTGTATATCCCTTACCTCTCCTGTGTCCTTTCAGTAAATTCACTTTGTACTTGAACTAGTGTGTATGAGCTTCTGTTCTTTGTCATCAAAGGATAAAATAGAGTATTTTATTATTATAAATAAAATAAATACTAAATAAACATAGTATTTATTTAGTATTTATTTAAAGGATAAAATAAAGTATAATAGTCCAGACCCATGAAGAAAAAGATGACACATCAAACATGGAAACAGAGGAAAGTCTAATATATAGATTATTTACAAAGAGGGGCAGAGTGTAAGAAAACCAGCTGCAGGTCTAGCGACAACAGGGAGCTGTTACTACCATATTGCTGAAAGGGCAAGAGGAGGAAGCATCTGTCTTAGTCTGGAGAGAGGAAGGACTTTCCAACAGGAGCTATGGTCATAGGTAGATGGACACAGACAACCCACAGCAACCTCACAGGAAGGGAATCAAGAGAATAAATATCCTGACCTTACCCCCCTCCTGCTCTCCACATACCATAGGTGCCTCTTACTGTCAAACCCACTAGAAGACAGAGGGCAAAGTAGCCTCCCGTATAGTCAGTGGGTGGAGAAAGATGGTGAGTAGACCTGGAGAGAAAAACGGAAAATACCACACAAAGAAACTTTTGTCCCCATTTTCTGGGAAAACCTAGCTCTCCTCTCTTGAACCCTGGGTGACTTCTTTTTAGCCTCTGCCAATGAAGGGTGGGGGAGCACAATAGAAATTCAAACATGTCCCAGTCAAATTCAGCTTCCTCATAGATTACTCGTCTACTTATTCTCATTTAATTACAAAGTAGCACCAGGGGACACCTGGGTGGCTCAGTCAGTTAAAGAGTCTGCCTTCGGCTCAGGTCATGATCCCAAGGTCCTGGGATCAAGTCCTGCATCAGGCTCCTTGTTTGGGGGCGGAGCCTGCTTTTCCCTCTGCCGGCAACTCCTCCTGCTTGTGCTCTCTCTCTCTCTGAAAAATAAGTAAATAAAATCTCTAAGAAAAATAGTAACACCAATCTTTCAGCCATAGATAAGACATGTTAATTATGGATTTCCTTCAGAATTTATTTATTTGTGTGTGTGACTTTTTTTTAAATTTAAACTATTTTATTTCTTCAGTGTTCCAAGATTCATTGTTTATGCATCACACCCAGCTCCATGCAATACATGCCCTCCTTAATACCCACCAGGCTCATCCAGCCCTTCAGCCCCCTCCCCTCCAAAACCCTCAGTCTGTTTCTCAAAGTCCACAGTCTCTCACAGTTCGTCTCCCCCTCTGATTTCCCCCAACTACCTTCTCCTCTCCTTCTTCCAATGTCCTCCATGTTATTCCCTATGCTCCACAATTAAGTGAGACCATATGATGATTTACTTTCTCTGCTTGACTTATTTCACTCAGTATATCTCCTCTAGTCCTGTCCATGTTGATACAAAAGCTGGGTATTCGTGCTTTCTGATGGAGGCATAATATTCCATTGTATACATGGACCATATCTTCTTTATTCATTTGTCTGTTGAAGGTTGGCTCTTTCCACAGTTTGGCAACTGTGGCCATTGCTGCTATAAACATTGGGGTACAGATGTCCCTTCTTTTCACTATGTCTGTATCCTGGGGTAAATACCCAGTAGTGCAATTGCAGGGTCATAGGGTAGCTCGATTTTTAATTTCTCAAGGAATCTCCATACTGTTTTCCAAAGTGGCTGCACCAACTTGCATTCCCACCAACAGTGTAAGAGGGTTCCCCCTTTCTCCACATCCTTTCCAACACTTTACAACACTAAATAACTGTCTTGTTAATTTTGGCCATTCCAACTGGTATAAGGTGGTATCTCAATATGATTTTGATTTGAATCTCCCTGATGGCTAATGATGATGAACATTTTTTCATGTGTCTGTTAGTCATTTGTATGTCTTCTTTGGGGATGTGTCTGTTCATGTCTTCTGCCCATTTTTTGACGTGATTATCTATTTTTTGAGTGTTGAGTTTGAGGAGTTCTTTATAGATCTTGGATATCAGCCCTTTGTCTATAGTGTATCATTTGCAAATATCTTCTCCCATTCCATGGGTTGCCTCCTCATTTTGTTGACTGTTTCCTTTGCTGTGCAGAAGTTTTTGATCTTGATAAAATCCCAAAACTTCCTTTTTTACTTTTGTTTCCTTTGCCTTTGGAGACATGTCTTGAAAGAAGTTGCTGTGGCCGATGTCGAAGAGGTTACTGCCTATGTTCTCCTCTAGGACTTTGATAGATCCCTGCCTCACATTGAGGTCTTTTATCCATTTCAAATTTAACTTTGTGTGTGGTGTAAGAGAATGATCAAGCTTCATTCTTCTATACATAGCTGTCCAATTTTCCCAGCACCATATATTAAAGAGACTATCTTTTTTCCACTGTATATTTTTTCCATGCTTTGTCAATCCAACAGTATATTAAAAAGATTATCTACCATGACCAGGTGGGATTTATCCCTGGGATACAAGGGTGGTTCAACATTTGCAAATCAATCAATGTGATAGAACAAATTAATACGGGAAGAGAGAAGAACCACATGGTCCTCTCAACTGATGCAGAAAAAGCATTTGACAAGATACAGCATCCCTTCCTGATTAAAACACTTCAGAGTATAGGGATAGAGGAAACATTCCTCAACTTCACAAAAATCTATCTATGAAAAACCCACAGCGAATATCATTCTCAATGTGGAAAAGCTGACAGCCTTCCCTTTGAGATCAGGAACACAACAAGGATGCCCACTTTCGCCACTATTGTTCAACATAGCACTAGAAGTCCTAGCAACAACAATCAGCAACAAAAAGAAATAAAAGGTATCCAAATTGGCAAAGAAGAAGTCAAACTCTCTCTCTTTGCAGATGACATGATACTTTATATGGAAAACCCAAAAGACTCCACCCCCAAACTACTAGAACTCATACAGCAATTCAGTAATGTGGCAGGATACAAACCAATGCACAGAAATCAGTTGCTTTCTTGTACACTAACAATGAAAATATAGAAAGGGAAATTAGAGAATCGATTCCATTTATTATAGTACCAAGAACCATAAGATACCTGGGAATAAACATTACCAAAGAGGTAAAGGAGCTATACTCGAGGAACTACAGAACACTCAGGAAAGAAATTGAAGAAGACATGAAAAGATGGAAAAGCATTCAATGCTCATGGATCAGAAGACTAAACATTGTTGAAATGTCTATACTGCCTAGAACAATCTATACTTTCAATGCCATCCCTATCAAAATTCCACCAGCATTTTTCAAATTGCTAGAACAAACAATCCTAAAATTTGTATGGAACCAGAAGAGACCCCAAATTGCTAAGGAAATATTGAAAAAGAGAAACAAAACTGGTGGCATCACATTGCCTGATTTCAAGCTTTATTACAAAGCTGTGATCACCAAGACAGCATGGTACTGGCACAAAAACAGACACATAGACCAGTGGAACAGAATAGAGACCCCAGATTTGGACCCACAACTCTATGGTCAAATAATCCTTCAGAATTTAGAAATAGAAATTCTAGGTTGTCCATTTATGAGCACAGATAAATACAAATATATGGAAAGCCCATGTCATTTTCCTGCAGAATTTCCAAGGCAAAGATATATGCCTTCTACTTCCCTCCTAGCTCCCCCAGAACATGTTATCATCTTATGCAGTAATTCTCAGTCTATAACGAAAAAGCATAAAATAATCAGTGAATGAGAATGAACACACACACACACACACACACACACACACACACACACACATATGCATCCTCCTTGGATGTCAGAGGCCATATAACTTAGAAGCTTTCTCTTGGAGAAGAAGCTCAAAAAGGTAAAATTCTAACTTAGGGATATTATATTTCCTTCAAATTTATCATTACTCCTCATGAGAACATGTCTACATAATCTTAAGTTATGATAGAAACTTGTCACAAGAAGGTCAGAAGTTCTAGAACCATCCATGTGGCTCCATAATGTCTTCATGTCCACAGCTGGCCCCCACAGAACTCTGTCAGGACAGGCAGCAGAGGTGCCAGTGAGCCTCGATTACACATCACCCCTGCTGTCTGGTCTTTGATGAGCAGATAAGATTGGTGATGAGCCTTTCTCTTTAGGTCACAGTTCAAAGCCCTGCATCAGAGTCATAGTTAAAAGCTGCTCCTTCTGGAGATGGTGGGAAATGAGTGGGTGTACTCAGCCCACCTCTTCCTAGATGAAAGCTGTCTAACAAAACCACCCCAATACATCTGGCACTAATTAATCCATGCAGATTCCTGTGGTGAGGAGAAGGGAGACTGGGAAGAAGCTCTGAACTCATAGAGACTCTGGGAGAGAGTTTGGCCCAATTACGGCAAAACCTACAACAGCCTGGAAGCATTACTTTGAAATTGCTGACTCTACTCACAGGATCTCAAAGTGTAAGAAAGGCCCTGTTTACATAATATTGGTGGGCTGGGTGGGACCACACGAATATTAACACCCTCCCTTCATGAGTGAGAACCTTTCTATGCTGGTTGGATACTCCTACATAAGATTCTAATACTGAAGGTTTTCATTTCCTCAGTAGGATCCAAGTCTCCCAATACCCAAAGACTTACAACTAGTTGTATTTTCTACTAATGAGTTCTGATGTGAATGGGCAGAGAGCAGCATCAGGTTATAAAGTCTTGGCAGAATTGTCCTGCATGTCTTCTTAATGTCTGGTGCTAAATTATCACTCAGATCACCATTAGCACAGGCCCAAAGAAACAGAGAATACAGATAAAGGTGGGAGGCAGCTGAAGGATAGAGCATAGGTAATGTTACTCCATCTGTCTGATGGAGGGAAACCACTGGGCCATCAGGGAGATTAGTCTAAACAAAAATAATGTTGCCCATAGCTACAGGTCAGCAAGACCCAATGTGCTAAAGCCCACAACAGTCTTGGTCCTATGGAAAAGACGGGAAGGATCAAACTCAGGAGATTAAGGGGCTGCAAGGGGATTAGCAATAGATACCATTTATTCACCCCACCTTTTATTTAAATAAACAAAGGTTTTAAAAAAAAGATAAATCAAGTAGACTTCCATGGTTGGCAATTTTTTTTTTTGGCAAAACTCCAAGAATGACATTGTATATTCTCTCTCTACTGGGGAGAAAGGGGAAAGGGACAACTGGGGAGAAGAAGAGTACCAGTCATGTCATGGCAAAGTTTTAATCTGTGAGATGAGATTGTGTTCTCCACTGTGTCCTACATGTGGGACTAAAACCGCCCCCAGATCTGGCAGAAAGTATCTATTAGCATTTTCTTTGAACTGGCTTCTTTCCCAGCAGATTGCAAAAGAGTGTTTGTATCGTGATTTTGTTTTATGTAAAATTATAAATACAAATACAGACCTAGATGCATAAAGAGATGATTGGACCAATTTGTGAAAGTATGTAGAATAGTTATATCTGGATGGTAGGTGTTCAGGGGACTTAATAATTTTCAACATTGTTTGATTTTTCAACAATGAATATGTGTTATCTTCATAAACAAAAAAAGCAGGCAGAATAATTTTCATTAAACTAATCATAAGCCAGCATATTCAGAAATTTTATTATACAAGCAAGAGAGAGAATAAACATTTATTAAATGCCTCACTTGCACTCAGGACTGCATATGCCATAAACCCTGTGAATTATTATTTTTATTTTACATATAAGAAACAAACGCTCAGAGAGTTTGACTAACCTGATCAAGACTTTTGCAAATGTTGTCAAGATTCCAGCAAAGCAGAAATCCAGAGCTGGCTACTTTTCCCTTAGCTTGAGAAAGAATCCCAAGAAAAGAGAATTTGGGGTGGAAAGCACCAGCCTGGGAACTGACTCTCAAAGCTCCCTCTGAGCCTCCCTAATGACAGAGCTGGGCTTTGTGGATCCATCAGTGCAGAGCACTTTGCCCTCCTAGCAGAGGTGTGGCTGAAACAAATGACAGCAAGATGTTTTGTGATTGTTGAGTAGCAGGAATACCTCCCATGCCACCCATGACATGGTCTGGAGACCAACCACACTGAAGGCAGTAGACCATTACCTGAAGTCCAGTTGACCCTATGTCAAAGCACAGCACAGAGGAGCAGGAACCTAGGCTCCAGGCACGCTCATAATCACTCGAAATAGCCACATTTCTCTGAGCTCCAGTTTCCTCAGCAGTAAAGGAAAAGGGTTTGCCTAGAAAATCTCTAAAGGCCTTTCCAGTTCTGGGAATCTATAATCCATGATCTGATTCCAACCATGGCTTCTCTTGGATTCATTCAACAATTGCCCTAGCACGTTCAGCTGGTCCACCAGACATTGCTTCAGGGCCTAAAATTACGTGCACTCACTCAGAGATGTAGAACGTCTTTTGTAATCTGCGTAGGATTTAGCTACCTACTTAGCTTTGTTTCATAACCCGCAATTATCTTTGAAAAACAGACAAGTCTATTTACTCTCTATCATCTCTGTTCCAAATGGGGCCAATCTTTCCCTCCCCTTCTTAATAGAAAATCCCAGAATCTCAGGTGGGAGTCAGGATAACTCAGGAGATTTGGCAGGATGAGCTTGGACTCTATCCCACTGGGTCCCAAATGCTTTATTTCCCAAGAGCTGCTTTTGTAAGGCCAACAAGAAAGGCTGAGTTAATAGTTCGAATTTATAAATAGTTTCTGCAAATTAAACAGAATTCTCTATCTGAAAGGCAACCAGTAGAGTGGTTCTGTCTACTATATTATTTCCTCACAAGCAAACATTCAAAATGCCAGTGAAAGCCCCTTGGTGCAGCAGGTAGGCACTTTCTTATCAAAACACACCAGAAGAGTGAGCTGAACCACCCAGGAAATCATATATCCACCCCTTAATAATATTAACCGGGAAAATCTCAGAGACAATGATAGCACGCAGTTATAAACACGGGCTGCAGGTGGCTGAACACAACAGCCAAACTCAATTACTATTTGGAAAGAATAAACCAAAAATGAATTTAAATATGTGGTTCAGAGGCCAGCTTCTAATATTTTATCTGGTGCAATCCATAGCCTGCTTCCCAGGGTAGGTGGGCAAAGAACCCAAGTCTTCGGAGAAGGGAACTGCCTTCTCTGATTTGGAAATTCTGCATAAATAGCATGAAGTCACTCTTCAACCTCCTGTGGAGGCACCCTAGCCCAAAGATGCATTGACCTCTCTCTCATTCCTCATCTTTCACAGGGCAACTTGTGGCCAAGGGGTATATCTGAAAGCTTGTTCTTCATGGTCTTTGAATAATTATTTGCAGTACTCATTTCAAGAAATCAATTTTCTGAAGTCTATTTCATAGACTTTAATAAGTTCTCTATTTAAAAAACAACCTTCGAGGGGCGCCTGGCTGGCTCAGTTGGAAAAGCATAGGACGCTTAGTCTCAGGGTCGAGTTCGAGCCCCACGTTGGGTATAGAGATTACTTAGATAGACAAAACTTAAACAAAGCAAAACAAAACAAAACTTTGAAATGTTCTATTCAAATATATTTCATGCATTCTCATTGAGTCATTCCTTTGACAAACCCTGTGTTATCTGCTTGCTCTCTAAAATATGATATGTTTTAATTGGATCATTTTTTTAGAGAATTGTTTTTCATTTCTAGAGACATGTTGTATCTGAGGGTACATCCTAGTCCAAGTTAATAAAAGAGTCTGTTTGTCTCCCCTGCCTTGGCATGTCTAATGAGTGACTCATATTTTTGGCTAACTTTTTCTTGCATATCAGGTCTTCTCTGAGTAAGCAACCCATCTTTTACACAGATACTGCATGCCTGCCCGCCCACCTATCTCAGCTAAAGTGCTGTTTGTCCTGCTTCCTCTGATAGGAAAATTTATTCGAATTCTATCTTCCCGCTCACTTCTTAAGGTCAGAGAATGGGTGGGGTTGAAGAAGTTGATGGCACCAGCTGGGAGATTCATCCTTATATCTACTTTTGAACATGTCATGACTAAGTATCAGAAGACCCTAAATCCACTTATGATTTACTTTTTGCATCCATGGATGCTTTCAAACCTGATTCTAAATACCAACGTAAGGCAAGGAACCTTACATACCTAAGTAGACAGGAAAGAAAGTCATTTAGAGAGTCAGTTTGGCCAATAATGGTCATCTTTCCCTTCACTCAACTCATCTCCAATTCTCTCATCCCAGTGACAATGACCATAGCCAAAGCAAAACAGCCTAGAACTAAAGTACAACATAAACCGGGCATGTTATGTGCTCCAAAGATAAAAGTGGAATCTGGACCAAAAATCTAAAAGGTCCATCCATTCCCAAGTGGTTGCACTCTTCCTTTCATAGAAGCATGAATATTATAGCAGGAAAAATATTTAGCCTTATGTTGCATGTGTTTGTGAGGATTGAGAACAACACAGTTAAGAACTCAAGGCATAACAAGATACAAATATACAAAGGGAATTTACCATGAAAATCTAACTCATCCAGCCCTCTGTCTCCTGTGGGAGATTTCGATGGGAAGGCATGGAGATTTTCAGGTGTTATAGTGACCACCAGAGGAAGGTAAGTTTGAAGGATGAACAAATCATAGATCTATGTAACCCCTTGGAATAAACTATACAGAGATAAAACAAGAACTTCCATAAAAGTCACTGGAACAACTAGTTCCAATGCCACCAATTTGGTTCCTTCTTGTTTCTCTTTTTTTTTTTAATTGTACCAAACATTTGTTTTTTTTATTTTTTATTACATTCAATTAGCCAACATATAGTACAACATTAATTTTTAATGTAGTGTTCAGTGATTCATTAGTTGCATATAACAGCCAGTGCTCATCTACCAAACATTTAAAGAATAGTTAATATCTATTCTTCTTAAACTTTTCCCAAAAATAGAAAAGGAAGGAAAACTTTCAAATTCCTTCTTTGAACCCAGTATTACCCTGATATGAAACCAGATAAAGACACCATGAAAAAAGAGAACTACAGGTCAATAATTCTGATTAACATAGTTGCAAAAATCCTCAACTGAATATTACAAATTGAATCTACCAACATGTTTAAAAAAATCACTTGCCTTGATTGAGATTTATTCCTGGGATGCAAGTGTGGTTCAGAATTTACAAGTCAATCAACATGGTATATATCATCAACCTGCAGAAGGAACTCAATGAAGAGGGTTTACTTATTGTGCCCCTCTGCTCTTTGTTCTCTCAGAAGAACACTATGAGATCCACTTGCCAAATCGGAGAACTGGCATCCAAGGTCAAGGAATTAGAACTCCAGCTGAGCTATTCCAAAAAAGAATCCAAGAATGCTCAAGGTCCAAGTGGATATGACAGTGGATACTGACAGAATCAGTTAATTCCTCGTGATTCTTGATGACTTGAGGAACATGCAATGTGGGAAAAACAGACAGAAGCTGTACGTGTGTGTGTTAGAGATTCAGCTACTCAATTTGTGTCCTGAACTCCCCTCAAAGTTCACCTCTGGTCACCATTACTAGCAGGTGAATGTGGGACAAAGCAAGGAATGGGATCTGGGAGTTTGCTGAGAATCTGTTTACTAACAAAGATAGATCCAGTGGTCTGCAGAGCTTCAGTTCTGCACCTTAAGTTTGAGAGTGAAATGTTTCTCACAAGACACTCAGAGAGCTTTGATCACCATTACGTGGGCTCAGAAACTAAAAGGATCGGCACAGTGACTCAGAAATTGAAATTATGGTAAATGTAAAGATATGGGTTCCTTCTTGTTTCTTTAATTTTGAATGCTAGGTTTAAAGGGGAAAAAAAGAGAAAAAGAAGACATAAAGACCTGTGTTTTTTTCAAATACACAAGCTTTGGGCACTGAGTCTCCATACCCAAATTTAAGAACATTCAGAATAATGAGTCATATTGAGCTCTACATTTTATTCTCTCACAAGGTGGAAGAATGAAGAAGAGGAACTTTCCAAGACCATAATGATCATCACCATGTTCTAAGACGTGGCATGTGAGTGTTGATCACCTCACAATGGATGTGACTGAGGTATATGCAGGGAAAATCTTGTTTCCAGGGAAATCCTAGGTCTTCCTTCTCAAATCTCATCTGGTGACAAAGACAAGAAAAACTTGTATATGTATTTCTTTCATCTCTTTCAGTTTAGTAATGTTATTTTAAATCAAACTCCATCTCCTTATCATCTCAAGATTCGTTATCACTGAATTTAAAGAATTAGTGGCAATCATTTGCCATGCCCTCTACTCAGATCCTCATCCCTCTCTCCTTTGTGCTGTTCAGGTCTCGGCTCAAGTCAAACCCTTTTAGAAAGGCCTGGGGAGAACACCCTGTCCAAAATAGCACACACCTCAATTCACCTGTCATCATCAGTCCCCTCATCCTGCTTTATTCTCTATTCTTTCTCTTTCTTTCTCTTTTCTTTCTTTCATTTTCTTTTTCTTATTTACTTATCTTACACTGTTTTATTTTTCCTTCTTATCACCACCCAACATTTGTTGATCTACTCACCATCTCATCCCCCAAGAACTTAAGCTCCATAAGAGTTTTCACCCCTTTGATGTCTATTTTTGTTCATTCACAACTGTATCTCTGGTATTTAGGGTGGTACCTGGCACAAACATACTTGCTCAATAAATATTTAATCAATTAATTAATTAGTACATATTTTACAGAGGAAAAACCTACAGCCTAAAGGAACAAGTTATTACTAAATAATACAAAATGTTAATATGAGTATAAAAATCGTCACTGAAAACTAAAATATATTTTTGTACATTTCCTCAGCTTCAAGGTTTGAGGCCAAAGTAGGTCAAGATCACCAGCTTCTGTGTTTCTCTCTTAAGGTCTCTCATTCTACTCTGCTTCTGAGTTGATGAAAACGAATTCCATCCTTCATGTTCTCCCAGGCAGCTCTCTATCTTGGCTTTTTTTCCTCCTTGAAGTACAAGAGGAAGAAAGAAGAGAGATGCAGAGCAGGGGTAGGGCCTTGAGGGATTATCAAGAGTGAATGATCAGGAAAAATTTGGCCTAATATGGGGGTCCTTACCTCTAATCCCTGCCTTCAATTTCTTTTTCATTAAAAATTCACCTTCCAAGATAATCAAGATGAGGCAAGGAAAGATTTAAGGGACAATCTATACTTGAAAAAAGATCCCACTTTTTTATCTATAAGACTTTGAAATGACCCCATCTGTAGCTCATAATCCTTATAAAGGATAATTTCCTCGTAAGGATAGACAATTGTGGGTGAAGACTATTAAGTGGAAAATTATTTGTGTTCGAATACAAATATATATGAAGTAAGAACATATGGTCACCTCTGTACACTTACTTTGATGATGGGCAGAGAAGGCAGCAGCCAGAAACATTCTGACCCTAAATTTGGAGTGGAAGGTTTGGGTATGCAAGAGATCTGTGTGATGCTGAAGTTATCTGTCAAGGTAGGAAACCCAGGCAACAGGGAAGATGGCCTCACAGGGCAAATAATAGCTGATATTTTCAAGGTTTTTTTGTTTGTTTGTTTGTTTGTTTGAAGTGATTTTACAAGGTTAATTTCAATTCTCAACAACAAACCCATGAGGTATTATTACCAACCCCATTTTACAGACAAGAAAACTAAGGACCAAAAAGGCAGAAGCTCCTTGCCCAAGACCACACAGTCAGGAGGAGATGAAGCTGGTCTTCAAATCTAGACAGTCTGGCCCCAGAACCCACATGCTGAATCCCTACTTTCAGTGGAGAAGGGCTGCCTGCGGGTATAGGCTTTAACAACTAGGGTATGAGTCCATAGGCTAGTGCACATCTTAGCTATACATAAGGAGTAGATAAAAGCATCATCAAGAAGGCAACCCATGAAGGATCAAAGACAAACAATTTCCATCATCTACTCGTAAGAGTGCCCTTACTGTCCCGTCCTCCTACTAACACCCCACTTTTGGTCTTGTACTTGTGGAGCTACTTGTAGCTTTCCTCTCTCTTTCCCTCCCTTGAATTCTCCTGGTTTAGGGTGGGGAAAAGAAGTAGGGAGATAGGGTAGAGGTACAAACTATCACTTCCTACCTTTGAATCATCTCTCGTGTAAAAAACAAGTCCAAGAGTATTCTTCGGAATTTTAAAATTCTTTTCAAAACTAATACATAATGTATAACAAAGAAACACACAGTACCTGAAATATTTATGAAACATTTCATGTTCTTCCTCTTTCATACAGGAGGAAAAAAAAAAACAGGAAAGATACTCCCACTCTTAAAGTCATATTAAGATAAGAGAATTCTTGGAAAAAATACCAGAACTCCCCGTATTACAGCTTTATAAAGCATACTTTTTTTAATTTTTTATTTTGGAGAGAGAGTGCAGGGGGGAACAGGGGGAGAGGAAGAGAGAGAATCTCAAGCAGACTGCACACCAACTGTGGAGCCCAACACAGGACTCAAGCCCACGACCCTGAGGTCATGACCTGAGCCAAAATCAAGAGGTGGAAACTCCACTGACTGAGCCACCCAGGTACCCCTATAAATCGTAGTTCTTTCAATTTGTGTTCATAAAGCAATTTCCCCTATAACATGCCCATAGTAAGAGCAAGTACTAGGTTGGGAAGGACTTTACTCTTAACTGCATACTGAACCTAGAATTTTTTTCCAACCCTTTACTTTTTTAAACAAACAAAAAAAAAGTATTTTCAAACCAAAATTATACCACTATGGTGGTAGACACTGTGATGTGGCATTCATAGTCTCCTTTAGGAATGAAGGATTTATTACTTCTTATTATCTCTATGGGGATTGCCTTGCTGAAAACAGCCACCTTACCCAAGCTGATGTGTTCTTTCAGGCACAGACTCATTTGATGACTAGTTGAGAGTTGAAAGTTTCAACTCAAGACAAATGAAAAGTGTTATCCCTCTCTGATTTTGTCCTACTTTATTTTCCTTCTCCTATGATTCTGTTTTGTTTCTAAAATTCCTTTGTATGAATGAAACCATATGATAATTGTCTTTCTCTGATTGACTTATTTCACTTGGCATAATACCCTCTAGTTCCATCCACATTGTTGAGAATGGCAAGATTTCATTTTTTTGATGGCTGAGCAATATTCCATTGTATATATATACTGCATCTTTTTTATCCATTTATCTGTCAATGGACATCTGGGGTCCTTCCATAGTTTGGCTATTGTGGACATTACTGCTATAAACACTGGGGTTCAGGTGTCCCTTCGGATAACTATATTCATATCCTTTGGATAAATATCTAGTAGTACAATTGCTGGGTTGTAGGGTAGCTCTATTTTTAGCTTCTTGAGGAAACTCCTCACTATTTTCCAGAGTGGCTGCACCAGCTTGCATTCCCACCAACAGTGTAGGAGGGTTCCCCTTTCTCCACATCCTCACCAACACCTGCCATTTCCTGACTTGTTAATTTTAGTTCTGACTGGTGTGAGGTGGCATCTCATTGTAGTTTTGATTCGTATTTCCCTGATGCCGAGTGATGCTGAGCACTTTTTCATGTGTCTGTTGGCCATCTGGATGTCTTCTTTGGAGAAGTATCTGTTCATGTCTTCTGCCCATTTCTTGACTGGATTATTTGTTCTTTGGGTATTGAGTTTGATAAGTTCTTTACAGAATTTGGATACTAGCCCTTTATCTGAGAAGATATTTGCAAATATCTTCTCTCGTTCTGTAGGTTGTCTTTGGGTTTTGTCAACTGCTTCCTTTGCTGTGCAGAAGATTTTTAACTTGATGAAGTCCCAATAGTTCATTTTTGCTTTTGTTTCCCTTGCCTCTGAAGACGCGTCTAGCAAAAAGGTGCCATAGCCAAGGTCAAAGAGGCTGCTGCTTGTGTTCTCCTCTAGGATTTTGATGGATTCCTATCTCACCTTTAGGTCTTTCATCCATTTGAGTCTTCTGTGTATGATGTAAGAATATGGTCCGGTTTAATTCTTCTGCATATGGCAGTCCAATTTTCCCAATACCATGTGTTGAAGAGACTATCCTTTACCCATTGGATATTCTTTCCTGTTTTGTCAAACATTAGTTGTCCATAGATTATGTATAGTAAGACTCTTAGCTATAGGAAACAAACTGAGGTTGAGGGAGTGGAAGTGAGAGGGGCAGGGTAACTAGGTAATGGGCATTAAGGAGGGTACTTGAGGTAAGCACTGGGTGTTATATG
The DNA here is from genome assembly GCA_004024625.1 of Mellivora capensis. Taxonomy (NCBI): domain Eukaryota; kingdom Metazoa; phylum Chordata; class Mammalia; order Carnivora; family Mustelidae; genus Mellivora; species Mellivora capensis. Next base: position 33,694 of record PISX010014341.1, read on the forward strand.
CAACTGATGAATCACTAAACTCTACCTCTGAAGGTAAAAAATACACTATATGTTAACTGAATTTAATTTTTTTTTAAAAAGGGATATCACAGCTTCAAAACTTCCCCTATTACATCTGCTCTGCTGAAGCTTCATTGCAACCCAGCTTCTGCATCTACACAATCCTGCTTCCTCTCTTCCTTCCAACCCCTCCCTTCCCTTCTCCAACTTTTGACCCCAAAAGCACGCTATAATAAACCTCTTACATGCTAATCTCTGTTCAGAGTTGGCTTTCCAGGAAACCTAGCCCACTACACTGATTATGCCAACAATTACAATTATCCCAGATTTTCTAGGCAAAAAAGTTTCAATTCAATAAGAACCTATGTTTACCCTGTCCACACCAGCCCAGACGCAAATACAAAGGTATCAGTGGTCTTTCACAAAGCAAAATACCTGGAATTTCAGCCCTACCCTGTTTCTTGATTGTCTTAAAGCCTCTATAGAACAAGCCACATGCACCTAGGAATTATGATCTTCCTCTCGACATTCTACATGGTTTCTGATGTGAACATAGTGGTCCTCAGGAAGCTTTCTTCAGATCACACTCCAAGTAAGAATGCAGCTCCACTTGCTCTGTATTTTCAATCATCATGCCAAAGTTAAAAGAAATCACTTTCTGTTGAGCTGCTTTATAAGCTCTATATTTTCATATTTCCTAAAATTTTTCTATCGAATTATATGAGTTATATCCAAATAGGAGAAAGGGTTCCCTTTTTTTTCCCAACTATTATTATTTAATTCATTATAAATTCTCCAACCCCTACACTAGAAAACAAATTCACCAGAGACTGGGCAAGACATTACGTTGACACAGGCTTCATATAGAAAAAAAGTTATTGAATTTGTTTTTGTTTTAAGATTTTATATTTTATTTGACAGAGAGATCACAAGTAGGCAGAGAGGCAGGCAGAGAGAGAGGGGGAAGCAGGCTTCCCACTGATCAGAGAGCCCAATGCAGGGCTCAATCCCAGGACTCTGGGATCATGACCTGAGTTGAAGGCAGAGGCTTTGACTTACTGAGCCACCCAGGCGCCCCTTGAATTTGTTTTTATATGTAAAATCTATGGGCAAATTTTAGATATAATCTTTAGTTTCTACCATTTACATTTAGTTAGTTAGCTTTCCTTTTATTATTAATATTTAGCTCTATTGCATCACAGGAAAGACATATAATCTGTATGAAATTGAGCCCTTGGAATTTACTAAATTTTTTTTTATTTATATGTCAAAAAGACCTGAAAGTATGTATTATATACATTTGTTCTATATCTTTTCTTATTTATCTATCTGTTTGCTCTATCGGTTTCCAAGAGATGTTTGCTTTTTTTTTTTAAGTTGGAACCATAATTTTTGATCTATCCATGTCTTGTCTTAGGTAAATCCATTGTTGCTTTTATATTTTATGATCTTATTGTTAGCAGCATATATGTTCATTATTATAGTGTTTTATCTCCTTTACCAATACACAATGTCCCTTTTTGTCCTTTATTTGATTTTTCATCTTAAATCTCATTTTCCCTGATATTAAAAGTGCTACTTCTGATTTTTTTTGTTTCATATATGCCTGGTATATATTTTTCCACTCCTTTATGTTAAATCTTTCTGTATCCTTTTGTCCTTAAGACTTTAAGTATATGTATACATCATATATCTAAATCTTTAGTTTTTAAAAATCTAGCAGGAAGTTGCCATGGCCAAGATCAAAGAGGTTACTGCCTGTGTTCTCCTTTAGGATTTGATTGGTCACACTGACTTACTTATATTTATTATAATTATTGTTACACTGACATTCACTTTGCTGTTTTATTTAGTGCTATTTGCCATGCTTTCCTTTTACTTCTTATTTTTCTTCTTCCTTAGTCTCCTTCAAATAACCTATATTTTATTCTGCTGGTTTAAATATCATAATCCTATAGTTATTGTTGGGGTAATTACCCTAACTCATTAAGATCCTTATCTATGCTCATCTTTCATAACATTGCTAACATTTATAAATATCTATATCCTCCCCATGAACAAGAACTTAAATATCTTCTCATCTTATGATTTCTCCATATATCACTCCCCAAATGCCTAAGGAGTTTAATGTTCACACATGGCTCATACAATTGGTCTTGTTACTTAAAAATCACTATACATACACATCGTGAGCTTTGAGTCCACAAAATACAGCCTTAAACAAAGAAAATCAAGTATACCTAGTCATCTACCTGGTCATTCCTCTCCTGCCTGGAAAAATGCCCCTGATAAATGTGTACTATATATAGTCAAATCAAGTTTCTAGCTTCTTAGACCCCACTGTAACCCAGCCACCCCTCTAGCCCTTAAGGTCCCCAAGGGAGATGTATACAAAGGAAAGCAAAGTAATGACTTCTGAACACTGTGTGAGTTCCCTCCTCATAAGTTATTCAGACCTAATTACACTGGGCCCAAAGTCATTTCTTTGCCCTTCTCTGACTATCCCCTATGCCCAGACTATGTCCTGAATCTTACAACAGAAGAGAAAGGAAAGATCCAAATAAGGGACACATGCCAGCCCAAGTCATAGATGCCAGAGAAAGGCAGACAGCAATAAGAGTGTTCCTAGCACCAGGTAGGCATGGGCCGTGGGAGAGCTGCCATAGCTCCAGAGCCCCAGAACAGAGAAGGTCAGCTCACTACTCCAAGCACCTGGAAAAACAAAGGAAAGCCAAGCCCACCCCAACACATGGGCATACAAATCCAAATGGCACCCTGGACCTAACTTCCTATTTCAAAGGCTAAAATATTTAAAGGTAAAAGTTGGAATAAACTGTGATGCCTCTGATGTACAGCTCAAAAACTGGGTATTGGACCCCAACTGTCAATAGGAAACACAGGTGAATGAGACACCATCCCCAGAGCGCTCATAGACAATTCGAGAAGACAGATGTATACAAGACTGTGAGATGTGCATCATAATGAAAAATTGCTCAAAACTCAGAAATTCCAGCGCACCTAGGTGGCACCGTCAGTTAAGCATCTGACTCTTGGTTTTGGTTCACATCATGATCTCAGGGTCCTGAGATTGAACCCCAAGTTGGGTTCCATGCTCAGCTGGTAGTCTCCTTGAGATTCTCTCTCCCTCTCCCTCTGCCCCTCCCACTCATGCTCTCACTCCCTCTAAAGTAAGTAAACAAATCTTTAAAAAATAAAAACTCAGATATTCCCAAGAGTAGTCCCTGGGACTTACCATCCTAGGAGTACAGGAATTATTAGGAAGCCGGGAGAGTGAAAAATACTTTCTCTTCCAGACCAATCCTTTAGCATACAAATCATTAGAATAGCTTCCCTTCCCCCAAATTGTCCCTTTCACTTTTTACTAATGCTCAAAATTTATTTCAGAGAAGACAAAGGCTGTCTTTCTGCAATTAGAGAAAACAGGCTTAAAATAGAAGTGCTGTGGGATAGTTAGCATAAGTGGAAATTAGGTCAAACCCATGTGTGAATGACTAATGTCAGATCACTGCCAGTTTTGATAGCAGACACGGGTTACTAATTCGTAAACTCTGAGACCCTGGAGGGCCCAAAAAGAAAACTGAAACACCAAAGAATATGGAGGCATGTGTCACAGTATTGTTCAGAGTCTGCTCTGTTGGTTTCTCTTCATGGAAATACAAATAGAACCTGAAGAGATATTGCCTATCACCTCTCCTCAAGTCGCCTTAGAAGGAACCCTGTCTTCATCTCCTGGCATCTGGCCCTCTGAATTCCTATTCTGAATCCTACAAATCATTAATATCTCTCCATATTCCAATTTCTTCCACAGCAAGCTAACTTGACCATGTTGTCAACTGATTCCCAGAATGGCCCTTGAATTTTCTCCAAGGTGTCTCCAGATCCTTTGAGGACAAAGATCATCTCTCACATCTCCCCATGTCTGTAATTATCTAATAATTCCTCCATCATATCAACTTCATCTACAACCACTCTCTACTCTTCTTCTCATTTATCCCTTTCTCCAAACAATTAGATCTCCATGTGGGTAGACAGTTGGGATAGAGGATTTTCCAGGGGGAGGGGTGAATCTGATGCCTTTTATGTGCCTTCAGAGCTCCAGCCTGGTTTAATAATCCCCAAGCACCACTTTGCGTGCTGCAAGGTATAAATATATGCTAATAGGAGGTCTGGCTCCTTGTCACAACACATTGCAGGCTGCATTCGTGCAAGATAGAATAAAAAGATTAGATGCAATCTTGAAGTCAATCAGAAAGCAAGAGGAAACCAAAAAAACAGAGCTCAGATTGTCAACAAGGAGAGGCAGAAAAATGACTTGAATCGAATTGCAGTTTATCTCGTTAAGCGTTAAAGGAAACCAATTTCTTTCAGAAATTGGAAGGCAATTTAAACATTTCTACAGTTTTACTAAAGTTTGAAATTTTCCAGTGAAAGAATAAGGGTGGTTTGTTTTTTTTTAATTTCTGCATATCTGACATTTTCCCTGTACTCTCAGGGATGAGAAGGCCTTAGATAAGAGGATATTTAAGGAAAAGAGAGCACAGTTATCAACAAGTAAGGAAAAGAATCTATTAAAGAAATAGTCATTTGATTTCTTTCGTGCTCTCACGTTTCATGCCAAAAGACCTAAGGAAGCCAGAATCGGATACAAAAAAGCCAGGCTGCAAAATCTGACCTGGGCCTGGATAAATCACCAGGCTGGGTTAATTGACGAACACAGAAGTTACGTTCAACCCATGAAGGTCAAATAAAATATACCAATCTCAAGGCCAAGCTACATTCCATCGAAGTTGATGACATCACAAGCTAAAAACATTCTTCATTATGAGCTCAAGTCTTCATCAAAACCTCTTTCCCCATTCCCAGAAGCATGAACCTGACAGTGGCCTCTATTTTGCAAACAGTGTAATTGTTACAGGTCCTTCCCGTGCTGGAATGTGTCATTCTCCCAGCCTTTGTATTCAATACAAATTGCTAATTAAACCTCCATGTTTAGAGTTAAGACCAAGCCTTCCCCAGGCCCATGGTCCACTTGGAAGGGATCTGCCAGCCAACAAGAGCAGCCTTTTTTTCCCGTTCTCCCAGGCAACAGGTCCTCAGTATCACCAGGAATACCAAGGCCATTACGGTTAAGGGTCATTACCTCAGGAAGAGGATCAACCAGAGTGAATGAAAGGGGTCCCCGCGTTTTGCTCGGTACATGTACGCATTATTCAAATCTTTTACAGTGAAAAAGTCAAGCACCGCTTCTGGAAGTTTAAAAAACGTATGTTAAGATGTTTGGAGACGAATATGCTACAACTTATTTCCGAGGAACAGCCATGAAAAACTGACAACTCTAACTTCTTGGATAAGCTTAACGGACAGTTCCCGTGCTAATGTTTGGTGGGAACTGGACAGAGGTCAAGTGTAACGTGCTGCCCCCGTAACTTTTGGCCTTCATCATTCCTTTGTTCACACACTCCTTCAGTCTACGTTTACTTAATCCTCACTACCTCATGAGCTGAAAAAGAAACATGATGTGCTGCCAAAATTAATTCCCTTCACAAAGAAATAAGATAATAAATGGCACCTGGGGCAGCCAGTTGTTCTCTCCTACGAGAAACCAAGTCCCACACGGATTCTTCAGGGAGACTCCTCGGGAGCCAAGAGAGTGCCTTCCCTGGTGTCTCACTTCTCCTGACAACTTTTCCCTTTCCATAACTTGTTGTGTGCCAGGAGCAAACAATATGAAATCCATTCCTAATGAGCAATAATTATAGCTTTAAGAAGCTGTACAATCAGTGTTCAGTGATTTCATTATTAGATAGCACCATAAATTATGCTAATGCTGATAACAGTTCTGGATGAGAGAGGTCCAGATCCGGGAGACTGCACTGAAATTATTTACATCCTCTATTTCTGAAACAATAGAGCCAGCAATTTGAAAATCAGATGATCCAATTTATCTGGCAGGACACACACATGTAACAAGTTGCGTCAACCATAAAATTAAATAGGCTTCCTTTTTTTCTCTTCTCTGTTTTCTCTTTGAAGTTTCTCTCCTCAGTTTTCTCTTCCCTTGCCTATTACCTGTCTCCACTGAGGAAAGCCTCAGATTATTGTACCTCTTGTTGCTAAAATTCCTCATTGATGATGGTGAGACCACAGGGTGTCTCTGGCATACCCGTGTCTCGACAAGCGAAGCCTGAAAATGCGATGCTTGCAAAGTCACGACAGCTGACCTGGGTGTGGAGAAAGGGCACAGGGCTTTTGGCAATAGGGAATGATCGCTTCTAATAATCAAATCCCACCCCCACAAGCTTTCAAAGGTTAGCTATGAAAGGAGAATTCCAGATGGATATAGAGATCTGGCCCAGGTCTCCCGACTCTATCCTCCCTGGGTTTAAACCTGCCCCTTGGAATTTTCTCACTTCTGTTAATAGTAACACAAGCTACCATTTTCTGAGTACTAATGACATGCCTGGCCCCGTGCAAAGGGCTTGATGTGTGCTGTCTCATTCAATCCTTATAAAAGCCCTATGCAGTGATGCTATGGTTCTCACCTGCAGATGAAGAATACAGTGCTCAGAAGGCATCACACAGACACAGACACACACACTCACACTGTACCTTAAAAATATACAATTAGTCAGTGAAGAAGCCATGATTCATGCCCAGGGGAACCTGAGATTGCCACCTTTGGCCATGAAGGCAAGAAATCTAACATAAATCTGATTCCAAATTCTGGGTCTTTCTGAAGCCCCCAAAGGGTAGCAAAGGGGAAACTACACCACATAATGCCCAGAAAGAATTCCTCAACATTCTCATTATGTGTTACCAAAGATGTGAGACCTCAGTGGGTGCAATCCCTTTGGAAAACTATTTGGGAGGCCCAGCTAAAGGGAAGCCTACATATGTACCCTGTGGCCAAGCACTCAAACTCCTGGGCATATGCCCAACAAAAATTATATATACGACAATGCTCACAGCAGCATTATTCAAAATAGTCCCCACATTGGAAGTGCTTTGAATGCTCGCTAACAACAGAAGGAACAAATGCACTGTGGTCTAGTCACATAATGGAATGCTACACAAGAATGAAAAAGAGTAAACTACTGACATGCGCCAAAATATACATATAGTATGGATGGATAATTCTATCTCACAGACACAACATGGCTTCTTCACAACACTTCTTACAAGTGTAAGAAGTTAGAAACTAAAAATACATACTATGTGATTCTACAGATATCAAGTAAAAAAACATGAGAAACTCCTCTATGGGGAGAAAAGGCAGAATAGCAATCATCCCTAGGCTGTTAACTGAGAGGGTAGGAGAGACAGCCCTCTAGAATAATGGAAATTCCTGTATCTTTTTTTTTTAAGATTTTATTCTTATTTATTTGACAGAGAGAGAGCACAAGCAGAGGGAACAGCTGGCAGAGGAAGAAGCAGACTCCCCACTGAGCAAGGATCCAGGTGTGGGACTCAATCTAGGACCCTGGGATCATGACCCAAGCCAAAGGCAGACATTTAGCCAACTGAGCCACCCAGGTGTCCCTGGAAATTCCTGTATCTGTATGTGGGTGGTGGTTACAAAGTATATTCATACATTAAAATGTACTAGCTGTTCACACAGCATTTGTGCACTTCATGTGAGTTGTATCTCAATTTTTAAAAACAAATAAAAATTCTCATTAAACTTTTCTGCCCCCCAAAATCCCAGACATGATGGCAGTTGGTCCCTCAAACTTTTCCTCTTATTTCACCCCTTCAAACTTCACCACGCTCCTCACTCCCTTCTCCTAGCCTCTAGATTTATTCTTTTATGTCCAACTGGGAGCTTCATGTCCTTTCCTATATAAATCAATTTATGGCTTCTTCCATTTTTCATCTCTACTCATTACTGTAATCAGCAGAATGAAAATCCCAGCAGTGAAACCCATCAAACAAACAAGTATCTTTAGAAGAGTGCACTTTTAGAGATGGATCTTCATTATTTGTTTCTATCTCCTCCGGGAGACGGTTAAGCATCCTGAGGGTAGGGGGTATATAGCCCCAGATGTTCAAGAAATGTGGAGTTGTATTAAATGAATGCTCTTGGGGTGCCTGGGTATTGCAATCGGTTAAGTTTCCAACTCTTCATTTCAGCTCAAGTCACCATCTCAGGGTCATGACATTGAGCCCCCCATCCAGCTCCACACTCAGCCCGGAGTCTGCTCAGGACTCTCTCTACCTCTTTCTCTGCCCCTCTCCCCCAAGCCCTGCTCTCTCACGTTCTCTCTCTGCCTCTAAAATAAATAAAAATGAGTCTTTAAAAAAATGAGCACTCTTATTCAACATCTAAAACTATGAAACCTGGGGCCCTGATGAAGTTCTCAACATCTACTCCAGAGCCAGTGTGGATTAAGGTAATAAACAAGGATATTTAGAGTTGAGCTCAAAAAACTATGTTTCCAAAGCATTTGCCTGAAAATTATAAGAAAAATACAAGATGGCTGACTTCAATTATCTTGGGTCATTTTTACTACTTTTAGTCTTTTTCCTTTAATCTCTTCCTATCTTACTGCCTCTTACCAAACAGATATACCCACGCCATTCTGTAGTCAAGAGGGAATAGAATGACAGTAATTCCCTTTGGGTTTGTGGAGGAGAACACAAAAGGCAATATGTTTAAACACACTATTAAATCATCTAACCTCTGAAATGTGAGAAACAAGTCAGGAAACACACAGACACTCATTTCTTGCTTTTAAATACAGCAGAACCTAGAAGGGTGATTAGTTTCTATTTCAGTATGTGGGTGGAAGAGTCATTCCCCTATTTGCTTGGGAAGGTACTCAATGGTAGGTATCTCATAAGAATAAAGTTGTCCTTCAGATTTAGGGTACACCAGCTACCCATCACTGATAGAACCTCAAAGCTCAAAATCAAGAGTGAATGGAAAAAATTACAACAAAAAGATGAGTTTTACCTAATACTTGCTCTCAAGTCCGTTTTGAAAGACCATGCCAGGCCAAGCCAGAATTAGAGGGGAGAATATCTTTTGTTCAAATCCTTCATCCACGTATAACTAACTGGGAAAAAAAAAAGTCTGATGTCATGTAAAAGGCTTCAATTGTCGGACCATCAAAAGCCTATTTGAAGTAGAAGCCATTTTTCTGAGTATTGATATACTGCAGGTGTTTCTAGACTATCACCCCCACACAAAACATTTCCATGTTTAGAAATGGAATCCGCCATTCCTTCCCAGTTCCCCAGGACAGCCACCTTAGTTGGAGGACTATTATATAAATACAGAAGTTAGCTGCTGAGAAATGTAGCTTCGCTTCTTAGAAGAGTATTCCTGTGTTTATCTTCTGGTGAACGTGGGCTTGCTAGACATAAACCGTTTCTCACTAGCAACAAGTAGAGGTTTATTTTTGTCATTCATAAAATAAACCAGGGCCCAGCCAAAGGAAATGACTCTTGGAGGCAGCCCCATCAGGGAAGTGCTGTGGAAGTTACAAATGGCTCTGTGGCCCAGGCCTTAAACAGTCTTTAGAAAGGCTGGGGCTGAGCGGTTGATATTAAAAATCACCTCATTAATTATGTTTGTAAACAATGCAGCTGTCTGTGCTTGCAAGCTGGCTTCCTCGGCATAATAATATTTGTAACAATAATAACCATCATTTCAAGCATAGCGATAAATAGTCAACCCAAGAACTTCAAGGGAAATCTCATCTGGGAACTGCCACCTGGTTATTCAAAATACTTCCTCAGAAGGTAGGAAGACTGCTGTTTGTTTTCCAGGCAGAAGACACTTTATCAGGATCGACCACTCCACTAGAATTTTCCCCATCTCACTCTTTGGAAGGAATAGGTGAATACCTAATGTGGGAAGAGTGAGGAACAAAAAAATTTAAAAAACAAAAACAAAAGCAAGATGGGGGCCAGGAACCAAAAGAAGTGGAGAAGTTGGCCAGGAAAGGACATTATGTGGTACAATTGCCAGAGGGGATGAAGGGAAAGGGACACAATCCTTCCTCTGGTAAAGAACCAGCAAGCTCAGGATTATACCTCAGGGTATCAGTTACCTGGTCATACCTCAGCGCTCTTCACTTATACTTTCACCTAACAAACATTTATTGAATACCTACCCCATGTCAGGTGTGTACCAAGCACGGGAGAAAACTTCACAAGCAAATATTCATTTTAAATGCTTATTGGTGATATAATTGGGATGTACCAGGCAGACTAGGTAATTATATAATCCAAGTGGCCTGGTATTTATTTTCTCTAGTGTCCTATTTTTAGAGCACATATTTCTAAAGTTATCTTGGTAGTCAAAAATCCCTGATTAAGAAACTGGTTAAGAACAAGAGGAAAATGTGTTTTCTGAGTAACACAGGTAAGCTAGAATTACTAGACCTCTTTCCACCCGAGAGGACAACACCTTCATACCTCATTTATGCCTTCTCCACATGTAAATTTTGATTCCGAACTTCACCAGAGAGAGATAAATGTGGTATCCAATTCCAAAGCATTACCCATTTTCTCTGTCTCTGTCCCTCTCTTTCATCTCTCACTCTGTGTATATATTAATTTTATAGATCTTTTTATTGTCTGAACTACACTGGTTGCGTGAGAAGCAGAACAATAGGCCAAGAAGTTCCATTTCACACATGCCGTCCTTATAATTCAAATAGGACAATAAAAAGAGAGAGAGAGAGAGAGAGATCTATAAACTGGTGATAAATCAGTGTCCTAAACCAAATTAACCATCGAAATAGATTATCATAAAAATAACGCCATGAAAAATATTCTTCACCTTCCTGGCTCAGCTGCCTGTAATGGAGAGAGGGTCCGTGTGTGCGCGCACGCCTGTGGGTCTGTGTGGATATGAGCAGGCCACACATGAATCCAGAGAAGCACACATACATGCACCTGAAGAGACCCGGGGGCCACACGGTCCGAACAGGCTCCTTGCTCCTCCAGGTACGGGAGAGGGCCGGGATGGCTCGTTGGCATATTCCCCAGTTTCTAAGTCTCAGCTTTCACTCAGCATCGGAAATGACAATGCCACGTGCCAAGCATTGTGCTGGACACTGAGGATACGAGCCCAAGGGGACAGTGTGTGTCCCCTAAAACTTCCAGTCAGAGCAGGGTAGAGAGACATTAGCCACATGGCCACAAAGATAAAATTATTGAAACTGGGGACGCCTGGGTGGCTCAGTGGGTTAAAGCCTCTGCCTTTGGCTCAGGTCATGATCTCAGGGTCCTGGGATCGAGCCCCACATCGGGCTCTCTGCTAAGCAGGGAGCCTGCTTCCTCCCCTCTCTGCCTGCCTCTCTGCCTACTTGTGATCTCTGTCTGTCAAATAAATAAATAAAATAAATGAAAAACAACCTGAGGGTTTTGAAGGGGCACAGGGTGGGAGGTTAGGGGAGCCAGGTGGTGGGTATTATGGAGGGCACACATTGCATGGAGCACTGGGTGTGGTGTAAAACTATGAATTCTGTTACACTGAAAAGAAATGAAATTTTAAAAAAAGAATTATACTACAAAAAAAAACTTAAAAAATAAATAAAATATATTTTTAAAATTTTTTTAAAAATTCTTTAAACTGTACATCTTGATAAGGGCCATTAAAAAAAGGCACAGGCTGGTCTGAAGCATATTGCAGGGAACCTCGCCTAACATGAAATCAGGAACCAACAGATCTTCGTGCTGTAGAGGCAGCTGGGGCTGGAGAGGCACCCATGGTCTGCCAGCAAGCAGCATCCTACCTCAGCAGGAGCGAAATCACTGGAGAAGGCCAAGAAGGAAAGGATGAGGAAATATGATGGGGCCCTGCTAGCCAAGAAAGGAGGGGGTGTTCCAGCTGGAAGGAACCACATCTGCGAAGACTCTGAGGACAAAGAAGAGAGGGCACATCCCAGAACTGAAAGAAGGTCATAAAAGGCAGAGAGCAAGGGCAGGGTGGTACCAGACAAGACAGGGGTGGTGGTCAGAAGCCACATTGTGCGAACTGTTCACACAGGGTGGGAGTAGGGGAGGACATGTTGGGTTTTCTTTAGCAAAAGCTCCCGTTGTTTCCATGTGGAGAAGAGTGTGACCTGAGGGAAGTGAGGTGCTGGGAAGACAACTATCATTCCCCTTACCAGGGTCCTTCACACTAGTCTAAGCGAGAGATTGGACCCAAATCTAACACTAATTAGCTGTGTGACCTTAGATAATTTGCTTCACCCCTTTAAGCCTCAAATTCCCCACCTGTAAAATGGCAATAATAATGGTTTTAGCAGGGATTAAATGAGATCATGCCTGTGGAGCGCACAGCCCACCATAAGCCTTCAATAAATGTTAGCTATTGGTGATGCTGGAAATGGAGAGAAATAGATTAGAGAGATTTAAATAGTCCCCCAGCAAGCAGCCACCCTGCCTAACTCATCATTAGGAAGAGTGACACATTTTCTTTCCTAAGAAAATGTTGGGTAGGAATGAATGGTGGGAAAAGCGAGTGGTAGGCACCACTATGAGAAGTTTCTCCAATTTGAAATAATTCTTGTCCCTTATTATAAGCACTGCCTATCTGAGACCATTTAGAAAAGTAATTAAAGTACTGTAAAAATATGTATATATTTTGTATATAAAGTATTTGTATATAGACATATATTTGTATATGAAGTATTTTTAGTTAATAAAAGTACTAAATAGGGTGCCGGTATATCTCAAACAAGCTTTGGGACAACAGCAACGAAGAATATAGAAAAGTACCCCAGGTCATAGCGCTGTTAATGGCTAAAAGCCAGGAGATGAATCCGGGTTGAGCTCTAAGTCTGTGCCCCTTCCAGGAGGGGGCACAGCCTCCTGAGAAGTCCGAACCCAGTCCTTTCTTCCAGAAGCTTTCCATCTAGTCAGAGAAACAAACAGCAAACCCTTAGAAACAAGATGCCATTGGAGGTCTGGTTCTGGAGTTTACATTGAAAATTACATAAAATTATTATAAATTATGGGAACACTATAAACTGTTCAGATGTTTTCGTAAGCAGGGTCAAACTAAAAGAGCTATAAAATTGTTCTTGCCTTTGGATCTAATAATGTCACTTTGAGGGCTCTATCAAAAAGCATACAGGAAGTTAAATAAAAGAAAGCAGCCTTACTTACCGATTGCCAAAGGCAATTGTTAGTTCCTTTTAAGACAAGTTGGATGCTAGGCTATTTACATATCCAAAATTTCTAATGTGGTAAGAAAAAAAAATTATCTTCTGTATTAACCACAGCCTTGAGGACTGAGAGACTTCCTTAATTAAATCAAACGGAAGCTTTAGGTAGAACCTACTTGTGGGAAGCTTAAGGTAATTGATCCTGAAATTAAGCACTCATTCAAAATCCAGACGCAGAACTTTTGGTGCACGGAACAACAACTCACTCACAAAAACCAGAACCGGTTTCCTCTAGCCGATCCTTGAGGGCGTCCCCTTTAAACTTGCCAGCCTCCTCCAGGAAAAGATAAAATCATGCACGGGTATGGATTAGCTATCATGTCATTATAGCAGGCACAGCCGTCTGTTACAGGTAAATTGCTAGGCAATGTAATAACAATGCAGTTTATTTACTGTGCAGGGCGCTTATCTACAGAAATGTTCCCGACAAACAAAGAAAGGCACAGCTAAACGCCTTTTCCTTAGAATTACAGACTGAATCCATGCCAGCACCTTCAGAGAATAAAAGTGCTAAATAATTCCTGTATAAATAGAGTCCCTAAAAACCCAAAGCACCTCCTAACAGAGGAAGCAGAGAAAAGGCAGTTGGCTGATGGGATGTCCACCAGGTCTTCCTCAAGCTCCCATCTCTATCAACCAAATCACATCCCAAGGGGAGGAAGTGTGAGAGGGATCTGAAGAATAGTGGGGCTGAGGCCACTCTAGAACACTCACTGTTCAATGATGGGATCCATTCAAACCAGGGCTGCCTCCCTCTGAAACTAGAGGGACCTTTGTCCTAGACTGTTCTCAAGAACCTGAGGGACTCTCCTGAAGGTGGACTCAGCATACAGGCCTCCTGCCCTTCCCTGACAGGGGCTCCCACCTCATCCATACATCCCAACGACCAAAGCATCCACCGGGCTCCCACCTTGAAGGGCTTATACAATGAAGGCCAGTGACACAAAGGGCACCATTTTATTGAAAACCTAGTAGATGCCTCTTAAACACACAGACTTCCATGAAGAGAATAAGTGAATTAATGAATGAAGGAATGGAGAAACTTGGTTTTAAGGAGTCTAGGATGTAATCTAGAGGGACATGACTAGCTATAACTTAATCAATAGTATTGACACATCTGAAAGAAAGAATGTGGTGGTCTGCAGAAGGAAGGTGGGCTGTCCAGAGTTCAGAGTTCAGAAAAACAGAGCACTATTGAATTTGGCAACATTTACCCAGTTGTGCCCAAGGAAGAGAAGGAGTGTGTCCAGTAACCAATAGAAAGAGGGACCAGGATTGTTCAGTTGCTTCAATAGCCTGTGTATGCCTACTGTGTGCCATGGTGTGCAAAGGACACTGTGATTACACACACACACACACACACACAAATACACATAGTTCCTCACATAGAGGAACCTGACAGTGGGTGAGACCAACATGTAAACAGCTCTCGATGCTGAGTGCTACAGCAGCTGTATACGAAGCACACCACAGAGCACAGAGGAGATAAACCTAGTCCACGGACTAGGAAAACATCCTGAAGTGACCTCTGAGCTGTGTTTCAGTACATAAGCAGGCATCATCTCAGCCATGAAAGGGACAAAGGAATTCCAGTCAGAAGTTGTCCACATCGTGGTAAGTCAGGGATGAAAGTATTAGTCCAGAGACTGAAGATGGTGTAGGTTCAGTACCCTGAGATCTATCCCAAGGGAAATAGAAAAACCACTGAAGGATATTAGCTAGAGGGTAACAAGGTCAACTTGCATTTAGAAAGATCATTCTGGCAGGAATATAAACAATGAATGTAAATGGAGACAAGCCAGGGAGGCCCAGAAACCAGTTAAGGAGCCATCGTCAAAGACCCTGGTAAGGATACTTCCTAGGTCGGTGGTAACTGGGAGAAAGAGGAGAGGAAAACCAAATGTTTAGAAAGTGATGTTATTGACCAGGTGAATAGGAAGGATGAAAGAGAGGTGAGTAATTTAGGATGACTCAAAGTTTCTGGCTTTGGTGACCAAGTTGGTGGTGATATCATGAACTGAGAGAGGAAATATGGGAATACAGGTAAAACAGCAAATTTGGGTTAGGAAGATGAAAATAAGCTGGTTTTGAACATGTGGAGTTTGCGGTGCTCATTGGACATCAAATGGAGCTGTCTGAGTAGGCTATTGGACAGAAAGTCAGGAGAGTCATCAGATCTGAAGGTAAATATTTGAACGTCACAAGCAAACAGGCGATACTTAAAACCATGAGAGTGAAAGAGAGTAATCAAGGGTGGATAGAAAGATGGATGGATGGGTGGATGGATAGATGGTTGGATGGATAGAAGGATGGATGGAAGTATAGATAGATGGGAAATTAAGCTAGTTAAAATAGATTATACTCTAACAACTAGTTTTAATTTTTGGAGAGTTTCAAAACTTCGCTTTACTTAACAGATAAAAAAAGAAGCTGAAGAGAGTAAAGGAAAACAAACTTCAGATAAATGTTTCTTTGTCATAAATGCTATTATTTCTTAAAAGAGCCCTCTGGATTGCTTCTCGGCCTTTTGGCTAAGATCAAGTGTAAAAGAGCCCTCTGGGTTAGGAAGAAAAGATTATTAAAAAGCATAAAGTGGTTAGAACTGTCTTAAAATATCAACTTCCTAGGGTACCTGGGTGGCTTAGTCAGTTAAGCATCGGACTCTTGATTTTGTCTCAGGTCATGATCTCAGGGTGGTGAGATCAAGTCCCATATCAGGCTCTGTGCTGCGCTGAGTGTGGAGTCTGTTTGAGATCTTCTCTCCCTTTCCCTCTGCCCCTTACCCTGCCTCCACTTGCAAATGCTCTCTTTTTTCCCTCTCTCTCTCTTAAAAAAAAAAGTCAACTTCCTGCTTTAAAAAAAAAAAATGAGGAAATTAGTACTCTCACTCTTCAACAATAGCCCCTGTTAAGGATTACCACTCATCTTTTACTGTGCCAACAATCATTCCTGGGTCCTTTATTTCAACTTACTCTTACATGACTGAATCTTATCATTGAGCTATTCTTTTTTCCAGGAAGCATTCACACATTCTGTATTTCTTGAGTTTGTTAACATGTGATAATATCTACCTACTGTCTTTTCATTTGCCCAATACCTTGACTGGGTACAACATCCTAGACTCACTATTTTCCTCAGAACTTTGTCGATACTATTTTATTGGCTTCTAGAATTGAGTGAAAGTCCAAGGACAGCCAGATTTTTCCTCTTAATAAGTGACTTGCAAAGCCCATGTCTGATAGGGAAAGAAAGACTCAAATGGTGTCTCTCAATATGCTTGACTCTTCTATTTTTTGAGGTGGACAAAACTCTTCTTTGCCAATAATGAAAGGCAGTGTTAAAAGTCACAAGCCTTCCTCTGCCTCCTTAATCTTCTCATCCCTCAAAACTGTTCAAAAGTCCTCCACCAACCTCTAAAACTTTCTCCTCCTTCCTTCTAGGTAGAATTACTATATAATGTAGCAGTTATACATTTATAGTTGTAGGTATGCCTGTTTTCTCACTAATTTTTTTTTTTTAGAGAGCAAGAAAGGGGTTGGGGGAGAGGGAGAGAGAGAGAATCTTAAACACAGAGCCTGACGCAGGACTCAATCTCACAACCCTGAGATCATGACCTGAGCTGAAATCAAGAGTCAGATGTTTAACTGACTGAACTACCCAGGCACCCCTTCCCCCGCTAAATTTAGAACCATGTTTTCTTAATTGTAATTGAAGCACTTAAAGACAGTAAGTAAAGAAAGTAAGCACTTAAAGAAAGTAAAGACAGTAAGGACTCAAATAGATAGAATGATCTATCCATTCTCCCACTTCCCCTCTTTAGAGCAGTTGTACTCAAACTTGAGCATGCATTAGATTCACCTGGAGAACTGACTAAAACATATATGGGGCCCCATCCCCAGAGTTTCAGATTTAGGTGTTCTGGGGTGAGGCCCACGAATGTACATTTCCAACAAATTCTCAGGTGATGCCTCTGCTGTTGGTCCAGGAACCCCACTCTGAGAACCACTGATTTAGAGCACCATTTAGAAAGAGGAATAGATTGAACAAATCCTTGCAAAACAGGGATAAATAAGCCTCAGATAATAAGCTTATGTGAACCTCCCAAACCATCAAAATCCAGCTGGCTAAAATTACTCCTTATATCATAAACCTAACATAAACCCAAGTGTTAGACAAGGTGGTCCATGAAAAAAGAGATTTTATGATGTTTCACTTAGTTTTGCTTGCTTAATCCATTTTTATCACTCATGATCATAAGTACCTTTAATCAGTATTACTTATCATGATTCTTTATTATACTATATAACTATTGGCAAGCCTAAGATTAAATCAGTTCACTGGTCAGGGAGAGAATAAACCCGGAGGAACTTCATGTATTTCAGGCAACATTCTTCCTCTAAATGAAATAATAATAATAATAATAAAAACAACTACTTAAAAATTCATTCCTCTCAAAAATAATGAATAAATAAATAATTTTTTTAATGTGTTCTTCTCCCATCTTTATTCTGTTTTCTCAGGCTTTTTTTTTTATTTTTTTTTATTTTTTTATTAACATAGAATGTATTATTAGCCCCAGCGGTACAGGTCTGTGAATTACCAGGCTTACACTCTTCACAGCACTCACCATAGTCTCAGGCTTTTTGTTCTCTCCCTGCCTCCTTATCTCCCAAGCACATGAGATAGTTGTGAGTCTTACTTGTGTCCAACCTTTGCAAACCACCGGGAGGTACAGAGTCCCTCCTACACCATCTTTGCCATTTAGCCTTTTGTTCCCTGAGGAGAATGGTCTGAGGTCCCAAGGCCTTTACAGCAACCTCTAGGTGGTGATTTTTTGTGCTCCCTTCAAGTGCTCAACTTTGCTGAGCACTGGGTGTTCGCTGGGTTTCTGCGCGCTCAGTTTACTGTGTATTATAATTTGCACTGCAGTGCCACCTAGAGGCCGCTGCAGGTAAAGACCCGGAGTTCGCCAACTCCGTGCACTCGCCACCCCGTCCTTGACTGAAAGAAAACAAGGGACTCAAATGAACTCCGCCTCTAACGAGAAATTGTTCCGTATAAGGTCATCTGGAACTTCTGCCTGGAACTATGGTTTGTCAAGCCGCCATCATTTGAAATGGTGTCAACAGCTTCAGTGTTTTGCTTAGCATTGGGATTTTAACTCTGAAGATCTGTGTATAAAATATCTTCTGTGCTGAAGGTCTGGAAAAGAGAAAGCGGCAGCTTCTGGATCTTTCCGTTCTACTCCTCATGGTTCCAGCCGAGGCTGAGCTCTGTTGAGATCTGCAGGATGAAAACCGGCTTGGCCTGTCCGGGGAACCAGACTACAATGGAGCACTTGTGCGGCGCGCATGAAGCCGAGGGTCCATTAGCTCTCATTTAATGTTTCTTCTCAAGCAGATGAGTACAAGCATCAAACACCCCAGCCCCTTATGACACATAAATCACAGGTCAGTGCCTTCCATGGAGACTCCTATTTGCTAAGTGAGTTGTTAGGCCAGACGCTAGGAAGCAACATTTTAGCGCACTTAGAGACTCGGGGGGGATGAGCCGATGGCACAGGGCAGCACCGGGAATGTCTCCCTGCAATTTAATGATTAAAATCTTTCTCCTGCTTGAGAACTGGCCCAGCGTCCCAGACCTTCCCCAGGCAGCAGCTCGACCCAAGAGCCACGTTGGTCCCAGTTCTGCCATTAACTTGGTTCTCAAGGAGTTGCTTTCCACAAGCCTACTGGGTGGAGAGCAGACTCTGAGACTCTATCTCTTGGGCTACCACGAATTGGATGGAGGTTGACTTTTTTCCCAGACTCAGTCCACAGAATCTCTCTCTTGGTCATTTATGCCAAGAGGCACACAGACAGAGGAAGCCAGGAAATAAGCCTTGTCAACAGTGGGACCCTCAGGGAAGGTCCATGAACTCAGACTGCTGAGGTCCTTGGAACTGCCCTGGACTCTGCCCTTCCTGGGCCTACCACAGCAGGTTTTCTGTGGATTCCCTAAGTTCTGTACCTAAAAACCAGCTTCAGTGGATTCAGCCCCTTATTATTAAAACTCCTATCTAAGAAATCCTGAGTCTTAGAGAGGGCGATAGTCAGATGTAAGAGGGTATTTCTGCTCCCTAATGCACTCCATTGTGGGCACTCAGCCTGTGGAAACTCCTGTCCTGAAGCCAAAGGCAGGAGCTGGCCACTCCCGTGGGCAAAGGTAAGGGATGAGGGGAGGGAGCGGGGAGCCAAGTGTGGTCCGCAGACCTCTGCCAGTCCACAATCTCTTACTGATCAGCAACAAGAAAAATACAGAAGTTGAGAATGTTTGGGATTTGTTATAACAATTTTTCAGAGCAATGTGATATATATCAAATCTAATAACAATAAAAAAAATCAAAGCTGGTATTTTGTATGTCTTTGGGTTTTTCTCCATTGAATTTTCAAGTATGTTATTGTATTTCACCAAAAAAAAA
>PISX010014342.1:0-53404 GCA_004024625.1 Mellivora capensis
CCCCCCCCCCACCTTGGCCATCTTTCTCTATCTACCCTGAGTTCCATGAATCTACTCTGTAGACTCTATGCTCCTACCCTGCACTTTCCAAAGCTGCATCTGACCCTTCCTCTGCCTCCACTTCTTCTCATGCTCTTCTTTTTCTTTATTTCCCATCAAAGCTCAAAGCCAAGTATATACTTGCCATTCAGCCCCAGATATGATTTGCTAAATTGAAGGTTCTAATTCAAGTCATCCATTATTATGACTACATTCTAATTCCAACCCTGATTAATATGTGTATCTCACAGCCCATGCATTAATTCCACCTGAACAATATTTTTTTCCCTGCATAGAAAAAATACTCTGTCACAAGCAGCAAATTTTAAAGAAGACTTGCTGAAGTCCCTTTGCCCTATAATAGTTTATTTAGTTGTCATTTCAAGAAAGATAAATTGGATCCATTATCAGGAAACAGGTGCTATGGCCAATTTTTAACACCAAAACTGCACCCTGATCTTCAAAATCTCTTTCTATTGATTTCTCTCATATCAGATTATGTGGGGCAGACATATTTTAGACAATTTAAGATCATTTCTCATCACTACACAAGAAATCATAAGTTTTTATTGATGTTTATTAGGGGACATGTGCTTCATTTCTTGCATGTTGTTTGAAAAATTAACATACCCTTAATATCAGGCAGATTACACAAATTTGCATGGGTATTTGAAAAAATAACATAAAGGGGGTTGAGGTAGCACAGACAGAAGTATTTTTTAGAACTTCATTACTTTCCAAAGCAGCAAGCTTACCAGATTTGCAAAACTTTCCCTGTTGAATTTAAATATACTACATGCTCAAGTGTTTTAATTTATGAATTTTTAAAAGATAGGGAAGGACTTGCTCCTGAGTACCAGGAATTTGTCAACTTAATCAAACAATTCCAATAGTTTTGTGAAGACACATTAGTAATTTCCTCCTGGTTTTGCTAACCTCTTGCTTCCCAGCCATGTGTTCTGAAACTCTCTTACTATCTGCTTCTTGCCTCTTTGACTTATAGCCTCTGCTCACACGGAGTTTCCTCATCAGGCAAACATCACATAGATACAGGCATGTCTGCTCATCTTTTTAATTGCTGTTATTTACCTAAAGTCAGGAACTCCATGTATTTAAAAAAAAAAAAAAAAAGATTGTAGGAGTATCTGCCAAGAATTAAATGTGCAATAGGAACCCTATGGAAATTTTGGAAAATTAATTTGATGGGTGGTAGGGGAGCATCTTGTTTGTATTTTATTTTATTTTTATTTACTTGAGAGAGAGCAAGAGAGCACAAACAGGGGGAATGGCAGAAGGACAGGGAGAAGCAGGCTCCCCGCTGAGCAAGGAGCCTAATGTGGAGTTCGATCCCAGGGCCCTGGGATTGAGACCTGAGCTGAAGACAGATGCCCAATTGAATGAGTGACGTAGGCGCCCCTGTATTTTATTTTTTAAAAAAGCCTTAACATTTCAGGCACAGCGACCCAATGAAACAATATGGGGCACCTGGATGGCTCAGGGGGTTAAAGCCTCTGCCTTCGGCTCAGGTCATGATCCCAGGGTCCTGGGATTGAGTCCCGCATCGGGCTCTCTGCTCAGCAGGGAGCCTGCTTCCTCCTCTCTCTCTCTCTACCTGCCTCTCTGCCTATTTGTGATCTCTGTCTGTCAAATAAATAAATAAAATCTTAAAAAGAAAAGAAACAATACCACATGATGTATGTCCCTAGATAAGTATGTAAATATATATACATGCATGTATAAAATCATTCAATATGTATACATTTTTAAATGTGAAGAGAAAGAATTGAGAAGAAAGGCTTCTTTCTCCTTCAGCTTTCCAGTTAGGACCTACCTCAGCTTGCCTTCGCAGCTCCTATCCACTCCCCACCAGCCCCTTGGTATGACCCAAGAAACTAAATGCCGCAACCCGATAATATGCATCAAGCAGTCCCTGTCTCACAAGTAATTCACAGGGATCAAAGGAGAAAGTCATTAAAAATATAATTAATTAGCCCCCTTTTGCACTGCCATGCAATGGCATTTATAGTCTTTTTATGATAAATAAAAAGCATTCAATGCATACCTATATTTTAAAAACTAGTATAATTCAATACTTGATCATTCAAACTTTAACAAGCTTTTGCAAGCTAGACCTGAAATTATACATTAAACCTAAATTATATTTGAAATGGGTTCCTGTACATAGTTTAGAACAAATGATTCCCAGATGAGAGTCAAATCTCAAAAATAGAGTCTAGAATTCAGAACTGTTCTGTTGGATTAGGGAATTTTTGGGCTAAGGCAAAATGAAGGCTCAAAATCGGCTAGAAGCATGTATTTTTGGTCTCTGTTCCTAGGAGAATGTTCATGATGGATGCTATGGAATTTGTGTCAATTTCTAAAATAACCAAATATTCTATTTTTAGAAACCTAAATAAATAAGAATAAGCACAGCTTCTTTCACATAACAGTATAAAGTTGAAAATCAAAGTTTGGAGCTAAATCTTTTAGCAGGAACAGTTCAGAACAGATCTAGGCAAATGGGCAGCATTGCCTCTCTACTCCTTTTCCTTCCATGTTTTGGATTTTGTTCCCTGTATTAGCAAATACATAGTCTCCTGCCTTGGGAAAGGGAACTATGAAAAGAGTGCATGTGCTTCATTCTTTCACAGAATGATTTTCTTTTTCCAAACTGAAAAATGTTGGAGAATCATAAAATAATTTCAGATTCACATTGTTTATGACATTAACTATCCTTATTTCAGCACAAAGAAAGTATGCAGCAGCTTACTGACATAGAGACAATGCAACAGACAAGAAAAAGACCAGAATTTTTACTGGGGAGAATTGGAGTTGAATTCCAACTACATTGCCTACTAACAAGAAGACAGCTCCCCAAGCTTCAATTTTCTCCTCTGCAAAATCAGAATACTACCTAGCCTTCAAGAATGTTGACAGGGCAAATAAATAAAATCTTTAAAAAGTCAGGGGGGTGGCGCCTGGGTGGCTCAATCCTTAAGCATCTGCCTTGGGCTCAGGTCATGATCTTAGGTTCCTGGGATCGAGCCCCACATTGGGCTCCCTGCTTGGTGGGAAGCTTGCTTCTCTCTCTCCCACTCCTCCTGCTTGTGTTCTCTCTTTTGCTGTGTCTCTCTCTGTCAAATAAATAAATAAAATCTTAAAAAAAAAAAAAAAAAAAAGAATGTTAAGGTGGAGGCTCCTGGATGGCCAAGTTGGCGAAGTGTCTGCCTCTGGCTCAGGTAGTGATCCCACCATTCTAAAATTGAGCCCCACATCGGGCTCCCTGCTCAGCAAGGGAGTCAGCTTTTCCCTTTCTCTCTGCCACTGCTTGTGTGTTCTCTCTCAAATAAATAAATAAATTCTTAAAAAAAAAAAAAAGAATGTTGAGCGGGTCAAAAATAATGTATATAAAATAAACCACACAGTCACTGACACATAATAGGTGGTCAGTGTGACACCTGTTATGTAACTGGTGTAACAGAACAAACAGTATTCCCATGCACTCTCATTTATTCTGCAACAGATCCCCCAGATCTAGCTATACCCAAAAGCCTCAAAAGTATCTATTATAATTGCTAGTTCTCTCTATTCTGTCAGCAGAAGCCTTGTTTCACTATAGATTTAGGTCTGCCCTGGCCATTGGTAGTCACAATACTGGAATAAATGGACAACTACTCTCACATGAACCAGCAAAGCCACACAAACCCTTGCCCACCTTTTCTAACACATTTTCTTGCATGTAAAATTCCTTTGACAAACCTTATCATAACCTACAGTTTATAAAAAGTACCAATAGTTTTTCGTGCCTCGGCTTCCCTGCTGGTACAGACGAGCCGGACTCTTCGTGCTGCACCCAACCACCTACCCCAGACCTTACCCGGGTCTTCCAGGCAGCGGGTAGTGGGCCACGGGGCAAGGTGGCCAGCATAGGCTCCGGAGCCTGGGGCTACTTGTTCTGCCCGGGGTTCGGGTCTCTGAGACACGCAGGGCAGTGAGCTCCAGTGCCACTCTGATAAGGCCATGGGGCAGGGCCAGGCCTTCACATCATTTTTGCTGAATGTGCCATAAAGCAGATCCTTGACCCCTTACCCCCTCCCCAATCCCCCAGTCCTACAGACCCCTGCGCAGACGGGTGAGTTGACCCCTTGCCCCACCTCCCTCTGGCCTTATGACCAAGCACCTTTTTCCATATAGCCATTCAGACTGAGAAAGACCTGGAAACTTTGGGGCCACGTGGGCCGCGGCCATGTGGTCTAGCACCGGAAGCACCCACGAGGCCAGGATGATGCTGGCACCATGCGTCACCACCCCATCAGCTTCAACAAATATCACTCAGGTCACTTTGGAAAAATTAGTGTGAGGCATTACTCCTTAAAGAGAAACCAGAGCCTCTGCCCAACTGTGGACCTTGACAAACTGTGGATCCTGGTCAGTGAGCAGACACGGGTAAATGCTGCCAAACACAAGACTGGAGTTGTTCCTATCACTGATGCACTGAGCCCTGCCTACTGCAAAGTTTTGGGGGAAGGGAAAGCTCCCAAAACAGCCTGTCATTGTGAAGGACAGATTCTTTGGTAGAAGAGCAAAGGAGAAGATTGGGGGGGGGGCGGGGGAAGGGCTGCGCCCTGGAACGTCAAGTCATGTGGAGGGAGGTTCATTAAATGCTAACCAATGCTTTTCAATAAATAGATATACAAACATAAATAAATAAAATTTAAAAGTATCACTAAATTGTAGATCATTATGTACACGTTGTGTAAAGTCTGTTTGAATAAAACTCCTCTAGACATACCAGGAAATCTATCTGATGGGCCTGTCTTCTCCGCCACTATGTCTCCTGTCCTCTTCCTTGGCCCTCTCTCATCCCTGCAACTCTCAATTCTAACCACGCTCCAAGTATCGCCTTAAAGGTCATGTCTTCCTTGAAGCCTCAAGAGGCAATCATAGCACCCTTTATAACGCCCTTGATGCTACACTTGCCGATTTTTCACTGTACATATTATTATCAAACAAGGGCAAAGCTGTTGTCCCTGCCACTACGTAAACACGCCAGAAAGCTGCGAATGGCTCTCATCCTCTTCACCGGTAACAGCAAGTCCTCTCAACAGTCACCAGGGCAGCACACACTATCTATTCCTCCTGTCATCCCCTTAATGCCTGACCTTTTCTGACCTGGCAGTCCTCAGCTGGCCCATCGCAAAGCCTCTGAATTGGTCCTTCTGCCTCCAGTCCTGCATTTCCCCTCTTTTTCTCCACACTGTTAACAGAATGTTCTTTTTAAAGCATCAATCTCATCATAGCACCAACTTTGTAATTTTTTTTCCCTCTATCTCTTTAATAAAATGCCAAATCTGGGGCATGGCCGCCTGTTCTTTCCTGAGAAGGCAGGTTAGGAAAGGGGCTGAGAGCCTGGGGTTTAGAACGGAGCTCTCCAGGGCTGGCACTAGCCACGTGACCTGGGCACTTAGCCAATTCCTTTAGCTTCAACTTCTCTCTGTAAAATGAGGACTTGTGGGGGAGAATTAGGAGTAATAATGAAGCTATAGTGATGAGCAGAGGCTCTTCCACATATAAATCGCTTGGCAGATGGTCATCATTCATAATGCGACCCTCTGCCTGCAGCTCTACCCGCATCTTCTACTACTCCTGCATCCAAAGGCGCACATGGCCAGTGCCCGCATGGGGTTCCACTCTCTCAGCCTCTTCGTCTTAGAACACACTGGAAGCTCTGCCCGGAGGACTCTCCATCCCTGCTCACTTTATTAATAGGACTAATAATAACATGTAGCAGGGATGGCTCAGTGCCTACAATCTTGGGTGTGTAAGAAATAAAACCCATTTTATTACAACTAAAGACAACTTTTTGTTTTGAGATCCATTTCTCTGGGAAGTAAAAACTTACTATCGATCAATTCATGAATCCACCGTCCCTTTACCATCTCCTTGGAGCCATGTCTAAGTTCCCAGACATTTGCCTAGCATGTATCCACTGATGTTCATCAGTCCATGCTTGCATCCCTGATAATTGTACTGTCTTCATCTAGCCTCTGGTCATTAATCAAGCAATTCCAGGAACTCTTCTTGCTGTTTCCATGCCCTTCTTGGCCACTCAGGCATTCATTGGCTACTCCTGTCTTGCTCTAAAACTGTGATACCATCTCTGACATTTCTGCCTAGACCTCCCAGTCATTTTTTGACTGGGGTCAGGTCAGCTCCCGGACTATAATCGTGTCTGTGTGTGAAAGCCACAGGTCACCTCTTTTGGTGGTGGGAGTGGCAGAAAGGTACAATGTCCCTTCTGAGGGATCACCCAACCAAGACTCCCTGACTCCTCCTTCTCAACTTCGTCTTGTCTGACTTGGAGTTTGTCCCAAATCTTAAGTCCTTTGGGGTCTATTCATTTTACACCCCAAAGTTTTTTTGTCTGCTTATGGCTGTAACAAATCTTTTGAAGAAGCATTAAAATCAGTCATGTACCTGCTTCAAATTGGAAAAGTAAAGTTGAAATAGGCACTATTGGAAAAAAAAAATTGCTCTCATTTCAAAATATTATCACAATGCAATATTAAAAATAGCTAACATTTATTGGGTAAGTTAGATACATTTTTACACAATTTACAATCTGTATCAGTCAGGGTCCCAGCAGGCAACAGATGGTGCACTCAAATTAAGATACTGTGAGTAGGGTTTAATCAAGGGACTATTTGCAAACGTGTGGAAAGGGTGTAGATAAACCAAAAGAGATAATGCAGTTCCCTGGGGCTCGGGATGGTGTGAGTTGGGTGACCCTCCCTAGATCCAAAAAGACAAAGATGGGGGGCGGTAAGCAGAAGCCAGGAGGAGAAAATCCTAGGAGAACTGCCACCTTCCAGGAGCAGGGACCTATAATTAAGAGAAAGGCAGGCAGAGGTAACCTTTCCAGGTGGGAGGCCTATGAAACAAATACCACAACCTCACTCTCTGCCCTGCATCAGATCTCCTTCCAGAGCTCACCAACAGGAAGTCAGAGACCAGGGAGACCGTAGATGTAGCCCATGCAGGCCGGTTTTGTGGAGGAGAAAGCAAGACAGAAAAACGGAGAGCTGTCTCAGAGGGTCAGATGGAAGACATCCAGCACATGGTCCATGAGAAAAGCCCCAGGTAGTGGTCAGCTCTGTCTTGGTCACCTCTGGTGGCTGGGTCAAAACACCATGGGCTGGATGGCTTCGACAACAAGCATTCCTTTCTCACAGCTCTGGAGGCTGGAAGTCTGCGATCAGGGTGCTGGCATCGTCAGGTTCTGCTGAGAGCCCCCTTCCTGGGTTGTGGAGGGTCCCCTCCCTTATACCTCTTCATGGGACCTTGCCACTGTGCATGCACATGGAGAGCTCTCTCTCACTCTCTCGCTCTCTCTCTTTATAAGACCTCTAATCCTATCATAAAGGATTAGATCTAATCTAATTTTAATGACCTCCACAGGCCCCATCTCTAAATATCATCACCTTGTGTGTTGAGCTTCAACACAGGAGTTTAGAGAGGTCATAAACATTCCGTCCATGGTAAACTCAGATAATGCTTTCTTAGTGATGCCTTCCTCATCTAGCAGAATCGACTCTTCCTGTATTTCCCCGGTGCTGCAGGATTCTGTGCATGCCTCTGGGAAGCACGCACACAGACTCTACTGGGTTTGGGTGCACCTGTCTTTCCCTTGCACCAGACTCAGTGCCTTAAGAAGGGATAAAAGTTTTGCTTGTGTGTGTGTGTGTGTGTGTGTGTGTGTGAGAGAGAGAGAGATACCAATGACAGTGCCTAAAATATATAAAATATAGCGCACTGGCTGAATGAACAGATAAGTGAATAAAGGCCTTTTCTCTGTTGCTCAGGATCACACTTCTTAAAGGACAATCCTTTCGCAGATAAACAAACTAATTCATGATCTCTTCCCTCTTTTCCTGATAAAATATGTGTTATTTAATCACGGCCTTCTGTAGGTAATACGCCAGCCTTTGTCAAATACAAACTGATTTGCTCTGATATTGCGAATTTTAGGCAAAGCAAGAGAAAACGGGAGGAGATGTTTGTGGCAGGGTGATAAAATATATATTGTATCTATTTGGAGGCAGGCATGTCTATGAAGTTCCCTAACTTGTCAACTAGAGCTTACTGGAATTGAATACAAAAGTTTACATGAATTCAGCAGGAAACCCTGATAAATAATACCATCTAAAATTAGAGTACAACTTAATATATTTTTTTTGCCAAAATAAAGTTCTCTGGTTTTGAACAAAGCAAATACATATGGTAAATTGTTATTACCTATTGATGACCTAGCTTATGCAGAAGTACAAACACAGCTGTAGTCAGTGCATTGCATAAAGACCCTTGAACAAGAGGGGAAAGAAGGTGACCCTTCTTGTTAAATTTGGGCCTTGACATGAACTGCATGTACCTGAAGAAAAGGTTTGTTTGTTTTTTTTTTCTTCACCCAAAGATATTATTAATGGACCCAGAAAGGGCTGACCTAGAGAGGGCACCTTTTCCAATTTGCTGAGAGGTCTCTCCATGCCAGCAGCAGCCCTGACCCCAAGCTCACCGCAAATTCAATATATCTGAATAAGCTCTCCATCCTATGCCTCCCTCTTTTCACAGCACAATCATGATCTTCAATGTGTTTGTTCAAGATCAGGGTATTATTTTTGACCGTATCATCTCCTTTAACCCCTCCATCAATCATCAATGTAAATGTTCTTAATGAGATAGGAGGAAATGTGAATAAATACAAATATATTGTATACTATGGGATGCCACGGACTATAGTAGTTGGTTAGGAAAAGTAAAAAAGAATACAAGACAAAGATGGGGCTCTCAGAAATTGAATCATTCAGTTCAGGAGAAAAAAGATTAAGCCATGGAGGTGTGCCTGGGTGACTCTACTGCTTGAACAGCTGACTCTAGGTTTGGGCTCAAGTCATGATCTCAGGGTACTGGGATCGAGCCCCTAGTCAGGCTCTGCATTCAGCAGGGAGTCTGCTTGAAGATTCTCTCTCCCCCTCTCCCTCTTCCTCTGTACTTCCTACCACTCTCTCTCTCCCTCTCTCAAATAAATAAATCTTAGACAAAAACAAAAAAACAAAACAAAACAAAAAAAGATAAAGCCATGGAATGACAAATAACTGAGAAAAAGCCAAATGATAAACTCAGAAATAGTCATTACAGTCCCCATGTGCCCCTGACTCCAGTGCCTCTCCTTTTCCTGCCCTCCAAGAAGGAGATAGAGGGGATCTAGCAATCTCCACCATCAGCAGCCTCCTTCCTCTGTTGCTGTCCAGCACAATCACTGATATTCCTAAATCTTATTCAAGTGAATGTGGATATTTTTAGAAAACCTTACTATTTTTAATAATGGAAAACATACAAGCTAAGTAAAAACAAACAATGTGTGTGATATGCAAATACATTTTTAGGACAAGCCTCTCCAAATATTTTACTCACATTCTTCCAAAAATAATTTTTTAAAGATACACAGCTCTTCACACATTTCAGTTGACATCTGAAGTTTTTCAACGTATCTTTAGGTAGTTGCAAAGGATGTAATTTCGGGCATATTGTAAATATTGACTTGTTTAAGGAAAATGGTTACCTAGCTCATTTCAATATACCCAAAGGAAAGTTACCGTAGCAAGAGGACACCCTTCAACATCTACTTTAAAAATACATAACCAAACTCCTTTTTACATCATTCCTTTTCTCCCTGAATTCATATTTGCATTCCATTTCACTGTAGAATTTTATCTTATGTAATATATTTTTATGCACAAAGTCTTATGCTGGTACCCCATCCATATAGTTCTCTTTTCCAGAATCAGAAGATCTAAATATTTTAACAAAATTCATATTTTGATAACTACTATGTAATTAGTCAAACCAACATAAACGCATCTGATATTTTGATAACTGGTAAGTATATAGTGCTGAATAGTACCAGAAATACATAACTTAGTGAAAGAGATGAAACTTTAAAAAAAATTAGTCCATGTATCATAATAATTATTGCTAGGATATGATGCAGTTCTGTAACAACTCTATTCATTTTACTTATATGTGGAAGTGTGCATCTGGCAATCTTGTTAAAATAAATAAAAAGTTAGGAATAAAAGTCTTTTTCTTCCCTGTAGTAAATCACTCAATCATTTAAACTACCTCCATGTTTAACATTAAAAAAAATCACACCTTATCAAAATCAAAATGAATAATCAATCAAGTATCAACCTGGTTCGGTTCTTCTTTACATTTTGTTGAAGGAAATGCACTGGAAACCACTTGTCTTGTAAAGGATTCATTACGAGGTTCCTCCGAAGGGGCTCTCCCTTTCTTAACATCCACAACAGTATTTTGGATTGCCTCCTTGTTTGACATGTAGGAGATTTATCCAGCCAAGAACAGTACACCAGCATGAGACCCTGGACTGAGGACAGGAAACATTCTTTTTGGGAGAAGTGGGAGAAGAAGGGTCATGGTTCAAGGAGGAGTAAGAGCTAGGAACCAACATGACATCTTAATCACAGATGAGTTTTTGAAAAAAGTAAAAACGAAAGTTGAGGGTTTGGAAATTAGTTCCCTTAGCACCATGCCCTTGAAAAGCATACATGGAACCTCCCACTAAAAATACCTTATTTTGAAGACTGCTTCCCCAAATACACTTTTCCAGAATAGGTGGCTGAACCCTTTCTTCTAAAACAGATTTCAGCAGGCCACACCCATGCTCAGTAATTCCCAAGCCTCTTCAGTGTGTAAGATGTAAACACACAGACATATGAATCCATCTAAATGTGACCATGGTCCCTCCTAATCTTCCCACCTTGACCACCTTCTTAGGAATCTAAAATAAGCAGGCTGCTATAGTCACATGGTTCCCTCCCCATTTCACATACATATTCTGCTCATGTCTAGACTGGAATGCCTATTCTTCTATCATCCTCCCCACCTAAGTGTGGCTATCTTCTTGATCCCTTCACCCAGATTTCCCCTTCCCACTGTAGACCCAAGTGATTTCTGAATTCACCAGAATTCAGTGAACCTATATACCAAAACCTATATACAAAAAAATACAAAAAAAAAAAAGAACCTATACACAAAAAAATAGTTATAAATATTGGGACTACTTTTTCTGATGGAGGAAAGATTAATGAAAATCAGCATTGCCTACACATATGCTCTTTCATTGTTTTGTTACTCTTCCATATTTATTAATTTTCCATTTCCAATCGGGAAGTGATTGGACAATGTTTCAGAGCAGTGTTACATTTCTTTATCTCTCACACTAACTACATGCTCAAGAAAGCATAAAAAGTGTTGTTTGATTTGACTGAGACTCAACCATCAAACATAAAATAGCCTTTTATTCTCAATTATTTTGGGTCTTTCTTGTGTTTCTAAAAGTCCTTTGGACAACAACTAACCAATTAACTCTTCCAAAAGAACTGTGACAGGTAAATTACTTAAGACCTTATTTCCTCCAAGTTTTAGTGAATGAGGACAAAAATGTTTTCAACAATGTAAGTTAAAATTTATCTGTTAATCCCCCACTAACGCAGTACAAGCACCTCCTTATAAGTGAGTTGAAATTGTAGAATTCTACCAGAAGAATCTCTACTAAGTAAATGCAGTCATGGGTTGCAAAATTCATTTCCCCCCTACAGAATCAGAGTTTACTTGTCACAATAACACCTTGGGTCACTAGTCCTGGTGAAGAAAAATACGCTTTATTGTTTCCTACACTCTGTTGCCAAACAGACTGGAAAATGACAAGACAGAGATTGAATTAAAACATGGAAACCTAATTAAAATCTCAATACCAACATTACTAACCTTCGGGATCTTTTATTTGCCACAGCCAACTACTGCTTCATATAAGGTGAATAGACTATCTAAGAAAAGGTCATATGGAGTTTCTTTGTGAAGCGGTGAAGTTAAAGTTATGGCACTCATCTTAATTATTAATGTGTGTTTTCCCCCATTAAAGACTTGGATTTATTGAGAGTTTTAATTCTAACTACACTTATTATATGTACTGCTAATTTGATTATGATTTGTTCTACACTATTTTGATATTTAAACATTTTAATCATATATATTTTTCTCTCCAAAGAAAATATATGTTATATAATTTTTTTACCCGAAGTTAGCACAGTGATAGCCACATACCCTATGATAAATCAGTGTTTCCCAAGGAATCACAAGGTACAGCACAGTACCAAGTATTCTAACAAGAATTTATTACCTTAATTTACAAAAATTAAGTTTGAATTTTTTTTTAAAAAGTGCTCTATGAAATTATGTAAGCATTTTGAGGCTAGATGTATGAAATTCTCACAAAGGATGGAACAGATGATATGTTTGTAGAAAAATATAGGCAGTGAGTACAACTTCATTGCTGAAATTAGGTGCTGATATAATTGTAGATAGATGTGCAATAAAGAAGCAAAGGGCTAACAGTGATTGAGATCTTGGAGCAAGATCTCAGAATCATAGTTCTGATGAAATGAGAAAAAGAAAATTAACCAAAAGAGATAAATTAGTTTGTTCCCTGATATCCAAATAAACAGATACAAATGCATTGTTAGTTGACAAGTGACAACAGATCAATCAGCAGGACAGATCAAAAAGAAAAAAAAAAAAAGAAATTTGTGGGAAGCTTAAAGTTACTTATGTGGTGATGACTCAGTTTCTTGAAAAGGGTTCTGGGCTGACCAATAGGAATCATTTGGTCAAAAAAAACGCAGTTCTAGGAGACAGTACAAAGCATTGATATTAGAAGGGAACATTAGCCTAGAAGAGTGTAATGCAATGACACACATGTGTGAGCACTTACAAGGATGACCGTAGAACATTTCTCCTACCATACTCTTGTCAATACAAGAACAAACAGAAGCCAAAAAAATAAATCAATATTGTACAGAACGTGCTGAATAAAAAGAGAAAGGACCTCTTGGTTGTAAATCCAAAATATTCATTATCATAATTTTATTTGTTTTCAAAACATATTTTTCTGTTGATTGTGTCCACCTTCTTAAAATACCCTTCTTTTTGTCTCTGTGACACACTGCCTGAGTCTTTCAAGGTTTACTCCTTCTCATCCTCCTTCGAAGGTTCTGTTTTTCTTCCTCATACATTAATTTTGGGTTTTCTTCATTTTCTGCCCTTGGTCCTCTTATCTTTTACTCCTTATAATCTCCCAAGGTAATTTTACCTATGACTTCCACTATGAACTACCTCCAATTACTGTGAAATCCATCTTCTTTCCAAGATCCATATAGCCCCCTACCAACTAAATAGCTCCAGCTGGATGATCTATAAACTACAACCTCTCCTTCCCAGTTTGAAGAAATGACACCAACATACACTCAGTTGTCCAAGATGGAACTCCAGAAGTCATTATCTACATAGCTGTAGGAAACACCATGCACCCTGCCTAAATCCCCTTTACCAACACTGTGCCCATTTCCAAACTGCTGTGACTATTAGCCATTAGAATTCACAGCTGCCACCTTTCTCTGGAAAAAATGTCCTTAGTTGAGTCAATTCACGGTGAACTTAGCCATTAAGTTCCAGAGTGGCTCGCAGCCCAATATTGACTGTTATGGGGTAAAAAACCACCTGTTTCATCTCGATGTGGTGCAGTTTATGTACCGAGAGTCCTCCTCTTGAGGGCAGTCCAAGCCTCAACTTCACATGAGACCACATCTTTGCTGGGCTCGTTCCCCTTCTCTACTCTGCTTGAAGAATACTCATTGTCTTAATAAAGCATAAGCACTTGATGCCCTATCTCAGGCTCTGCTTCAAGGGCATCCAACAATGGACACAATGTGCTCAATATATCAGAATCCTATCCATCCTATCACCTTAAGAATCTTCAAACATGTACCTTCTCCATCAAAACTGCCACTACCTCAGTTTGGGGGTCAAGGTGTTTGGTTGCTGCTTCATTTTTTAATTTATTTTATTTTTATTTATTTTTAAAATTTCTTTTCAGTGTTCCAGAATTCATTGTGTATGCACCACACCCAATGCTCCATGTAATACGTGTCCTCCTTAATACCCACCACCAGGCTCACCCAACCTCCCACTCCTCTCCCCTCCAAAACCCTCAGTTAGTTCCTCAGAGTCTACAGTCTCTCATGGTTTGCCTCCCCCTCCAATTTCCCACAACTCCTTTCTCCTCTCCATCTCCCCATGTCCTCCGTGTTATTCCTTGTGCTCCACAAATAAGTGAAACCATATGATAATTGACTCTCCCTGCTTGACTTATTTCACTCAGCATAATCTCTTCCAGTCCTCTCAATTAATGCAGAAAAAGCATTTGACAAGATACAGCATCCGTTCCTGATTAAAACTCTTCAAAGTATAGGGATAGAGGGAATATTATTCAACTTCATAAAATCTATCTATGAAAACCCACCGTAAATATCATCCTCAATGGGGAAAAGCTGACAGCCTTTCCTCTGAGATCAGTAACATGACAAGGATGCCCACTCTCACCACTCTTGTTCAACATAGTGTTAGAAGTCCTCGCAACAGCAATCAGACAACAAAGAGAAATAAAAGGTTTTCAAATTTGCAATTAAGAAGTCAAACTCTCTCTCTTCACAGATAACATGACACTTTATATGGAAAACCCAAAAGACTCCACCTCCAAACTACTAGAACTCATACAGCAATTCAGTAATGTGGCAGGATACAAAATCAAGGTACAGAAATCAGTTGCTTTCTTATACACCAACAATGAAAATACAGAAAGGGAGATTAGAGAATCCATTCCATTTACTATAGCACCAAGAACCATAAGATACCTGGGAATAAACTTAGCCAAAGAAGTAAATGATCTGTACTCAAAGAACTATAGAACATTCATGAAAGAAATTGAAGAAGACACAAAAAGAAAAATCCATTCCATGCTCATGGATCTGAAGAATAAACATTGTTAAAATGTCTATACTGCCTAGAGCAATCTATATTTTCAATCCCATTCCGATCAAAATTCCACTGGCATTTTTCAAAGAGCTAGAGCAAAACAATCCTAAAATTTGTATGGAATCAGAAGAGACCCCAAATTGCTAAGAAAATGTTGAAAAAGAAAAACAAAACTGGGAGCATCACATTGCCTGATTTCAACCTTTACTACAAAGCTGTGATCACCAAGACAGCATGGCACTGGCACAAAAACAGACACATAGACCAGTGGAACAGAGTAGAGAGCCCAGATATGGACCCTCAGCTCTATGCTCAAATAATCTTCGATAAAGCAGGAAAAAATATACAGTGGAAAAAAAGACAGTCTCTTCAATAAATGGTGCTGGGAAAATTGGACAACTATGTATCGAAGAATGAAATTTGACCATTCTCTTACACTAAATACAAAGATAAACTTCAAATGGATAAAAGACCTCAACGTGAGACAGGAATCCATCAGAATCCTAGAGGAGAACATAGGCAGTAACCTCTTCAATATCAGCCACAGCAAGTCCTTTCAAGATATGTCTCCAAAGGCAAAGGAAACAAAAGCGAAAATGAACTTTTGGGACTTCATCAGGATCAAAAGCTTCTGCACAGCAAAGGAAACAGTCAACAAAACAAAGAGGCAACCCACGGAATGGCAGAAGATATTCGCAAATGACAGTACAGACAAAGGGCTGATAACCAAGATCTATAAAGAACTCCTCAAACTTAACACACACGAAACAGATAAGCATGTCAAAAAATGGGCAGAAAACATGAACAGACACTTCTCCAATGAAGACATACAAATAGCTAACAGACACATGAAAAAATGCTCATCATCACAAGGCATCAGGGAGATTCAAATCAAAACCACATTGGGATACCACCTTACACCAGTTAGAATGGCCAAAATTAACAAGACAGTAAACAACATGTGTTGGAGAGGATGTGGAGAAAGGGGAACCCTCTTACACTGTTGATGGGAATGCAAGTTGGTGCAGCCACTTTGGAAAACAGTGTGGAGATTCCTTAAGAAATTAAAAACAGAGCTTCCCTATGACCCTGCAATTGCGCTACTGGGTATTTATCCAAAAGATACAGATGTAGTGAAAAGAAGGACCATTCGTAGCCCAGTGCTCATAGCAGCAATGGCCACAGTTGCCAAACTGTGAAAAGAACCACAATGCCCTTCAACGGAGGAATGGATACAGAAGATATGGTCCATATATACTATGGAGTTTTATTTTGTTTTTAATCATATTCTCACTTTGTCAATTTTAATAGAGTACTAACTAATTTCCCTTTCTCTTGCCTTACTCTTTCCAATCCACTCTCATCATTGCCATTCCAGTGATCTTTCTAAAATACAAATTTAATCTTGTCATTTCCCAGCTTAAGTTTCTATTGACTATGAGACAAAGTTAAGTATTTTCATCATGGCACTCAGGAGCCCTCACATTTATGTCTCTAATGCACACTCTGGCCAGCACTCTATCCCTATTCCCACAGCTAGAGCCCTAAGGGATTCCACACATTGGAATAAATGTAATGACTGTTCTGACCCAAACTAACCTCTTCACAGGATGAATTATTCCAAGTTCACCTTCAAACATGCTCAGGCACCAGACCCTCCAGGAAGCTCACCTTACTGTTCACACTTTTCCCTTTTCATTGGTCCTTAGCTTAGGTAGTTTCCATGTGGTCCCCTGTGCACATTTCTCTACAAATATTCTGATTATTCTCTATTTTTTTTTTACTACCCTGCAAGTTCCTTGAGTACAGGAACCTTTTTATTCCCTCTGCCTAGCCTGTAAGGATTTGTATTTAGCAGACATTCAAAAGAAATTTAAAAGGTAGTAGTAGTCTTAGAAAGAAAATGGTAGCAGAAATTTCTGGCTGTAGAGCAGGGAGTCCAAACTCCTCTAAATAACACACTACCACATCTTGTACAAAAGAGAATTGCAGGGGTTGCTGGGTGCCTCAGTAGTTGGGTGTCTGCCTTGGGCTCAGGTCATGATCCCAGGGTCCTGGGATTGAGCCCGCGTTGGGCTCCAGCCCCACGATGGGCTCTAGCCCAGTATCCGGCTCCCTGCTCAGCAGGGATCCTGCTTCTCCCTCTTCTACTCCCCCTGCTTGTGTTCCCTCTCTTGCTGTGTCTCTCTTTGTCAAATAAATAAAAATTTTTAAAAAAGAGAGAGAGTGAGAGAGAGAGAGAGAGAGAGAGAGAGAGAATTGCAGCCCACCTGGGAAGAGAGAATGGTTTTTCCTAAAAGTACAATTCAGTCAGGTCAAGTAGAACTCTAAGGAAGAGGTAGTTAACTATACATGTTTTACTAGATCCTAATAAGCTGGAATTGGGGATATAATGAAAACTCATGTAGGCATTCAGCATAAGTTTCAAGAGCAGGTCACCTTGATTTTCACAGGGCTGTGCATTTAAAAGAGCCCAAGCTTGGTTCAATGCTCTGCTGTCACCACCTTGAAATTTTTAATAATTCTTGGAAAAGGAGTCCCACATTTTCATTTTTCAGTGGCCTCACAAATTACGTAAACAGTCCTGTGTCTACATTATTTCCAGAACTAGTTGCAGGTTAACTCATTAGCAGACCTGTATAAAAAGATTTATGGTCATGCAATTACTTATTTCCAAGTATTTATTTCCACCTTCCTAAAGTGATTTGTTCCTCCTATATTCTCTATTCTCTTAGTTGTCTCAGCTGGGGTTTCCCTGATAACAGAGTTTGAAACAAAGGCTTAAGTGCACGGGCTTTACTTGAGGGTCTGGCGAATAAAGCTGGAAAGGATAGTAGACCACATAAGGATGTGTTATCAAGTTGCCTACACCACAGGGAC
Organism: Mellivora capensis; assembly: GCA_004024625.1. Lineage (NCBI taxonomy): Eukaryota > Metazoa > Chordata > Mammalia > Carnivora > Mustelidae > Mellivora > Mellivora capensis. The sequence continues at coordinate 17,869 of PISX010014342.1, forward strand.
ATAATGCTCATCTCACAGAACTTCCTGAGGAGTTTAATGAACTATCTGTTAGGAGGTGAGTTAAAACATTTATCCATTGACTCTTATCCCCCACTGGTCAAGGATAGCCCCAGGATACACCAACCCTTCCTGTTAAACACTCTTGTATGAAGCAGCTTCCTAAAAGCATGAGAGAAACCAGGACAAGTACAGGTGTGGTCCCCAGTGAGGCGCTGCCATGTTGCACTAGCATAAAGCTAGTCAAAAACTCCACAGAGCCGGTTGATTCAACAGTGGCCAAAGCATGGCTGAGGAGCCATGAGAGACCACTGGAGTGTCTAATAACCCATAGTTCAGTTCTTTCTTTGTTTTTTGTTTGTTTGTTTTTTGTATTTTGTTTTTGATTTTGTTTTTGTTTTTGTTTTTAAGCAGGCTCCCACCCAGCGTGGATACCAAAGCAGGACTTGAACTCACAACACTGAGATCAAGACCCAAGCTGAGATCAGATGCTTAATTGACTGAGCCACCCAGGAGCCCCCACAATTCAGTTCTTTTGACTTGTATTTTTATTATCTGTCTCAACCACTTAAAATGAAGATTTCTAAGAAGCAAAAGTTGAGGCTTACTCTAATCGTACTTCCCCTAGAGGACAGAGTACCTAGTGCACATGGACATAAGTAAAAATGATAACCAAATGCGAGTCACCCTGTTTCCCATTAGTCTGACATCCTCAGGCTTAGACAGAAACAGGGACAAGAGCCCCGGTGTTCAGGGCATGGTGTTGTGCCTCTCCAGTGAACCACAGTTACGGAATTTGATCCTGTCCCTCATACATGCTGCATCCCCCAAAATGGATGACCCCCAGCTTCAGCCAGGCTAGAATCTGGTCTTTGGAGGGAGTTTTTAGAGAGCAGTGGGGTAGAGAAGCAGGTGCTTCACCTTCACCTCGAGGAAAAAGAGAGGAGCTTTCAGGGAGCCACCATAAGAGAATGTGTCCTCTGGAGTTTGGGGGACCTTGAGGTGTGAAACCTGACACATGCCTAACAGTCAGTCACAAAACAGATGATGCATTGCCACTGTCACCGTGTGGCCAAAGAGGAGAGAATTGGTGAGGTTGCACTAGGAGTAAACTGCACTTTGACAGATGGGAGGACAAGAATATATGTAGGGTTTGTTTTTTTGTTGTTGTTGTTTTTTTTGTTGCTGTTGTTTTTTTTTTTTCCCAAGAGCTAAGTGGAATTTTGGAGGGCCTTTGACATCACAACAAGGAAAGTTTATGTGAGGTAGACTGAAATTGGATGTCATAACCAGCAAACAAGAAGAGAGATATAAACCACCTTTTGGAGACTTTCAACTAAGGTTACTCACTAAAGAAATCTTGGGGAAAACACAAGAGCAAAAGAAACCCTGAGGCAAGTAGGCACCCATCCTCTCATCCTCTTTAAACTCATTTTGGGGACACCAGGAACCACTGCAAGCAAGCACTATAGGTTTCCAGGCCCAAAGTAATGGTGAACTAGGGAAAGAGAGAAAATCAGATAAGTTAAGAATTCCAAATTTTAGAAAAAATAAATAAATAAAAATAAAGCAAAAACAGGAAATTCTGTCTCAGGTAGATTGCAAAGTGTAGGCCCCACACATTGGAAAAAAAAATAAATAAATAAAAATAAAACAAAAACAGGAAATTCCATCTCAGGTAGACTGCAAAGTGTAGGCCCCACACATTGGAAAAGAAAAATAAATAAATAAAAATAAAGAATTCCAAATTTTAATTATGACACTGAACCAAACACGTGGTTAAGTAGGTTGTTTTTGGTTCAGAAGGTAATAGAACACTTATTTTTTCTTTTCTTTTTCATCTCTACGTGACCTCCCCAACATTTCATCCTTTGGGTAGAACATCTCCAGCCTACCAGCAGGGTTGAAATAGGTGGAATCTAAAACACAAAACAGACAAACACGGAAATAAAACAGACTCTTAAATACAGAGAACAAACTGGTGGTTGTCAGAGGGAAGATTGGGGGGAGATAAGTAAAACAGATAAAGGGGATTAAGAGGTGTAAAATTCTGGTTATAAAATAAATAGGTGGTGGAGAAGTATATGAAAAGTATAGCATAGGGAATATAGTCAATAATATTATAATATTATTATCAATAATAATATTATTATATATATTATATATAATATATTAGTAATAATAATATTAATATTATAATAATGTTATTTGGTGACAGATGGTGACTACATTTATGGTGGTGAGCACTGAGTAATGTATAGAATTACTGAAGCAATATGTTGTACATCTGAAACTAATAAAACACTGTGTGTGAATTATACAAGAAAGAAAGAAAAGAAGAAAGAAAGAAAGAAAGAAAGAAAGAAAGAAAGAAAGAAAGGGAGAGAAAGGGCAAACCATGGGGAAACTATCTTCTGCTGTCACTATATTGAGTCCAACAAATTCAATATATCTGTAAGAACTCTTTAATACTTGTTTGATGACTGTTTGCATGAATAAATTAATTAAGTCCCAGTTGAAGACTTCTGGTATTGTCAGTGTAGGAATTCACTGAAGTCAGATTCCAATGAACTCAGTCAGAAATCCCCACAAAATTGGCACCTTAACTGGAATGATTATAAACCTGGTAGCTAGGGGCGCCTGAGTGGCTCAGTGGGTTAAAACCTCTGCCTTCAGCTCAGGTCATGATCCCAAGCTCTGTGCTCAGCAGGAAGTCTGCTTCCCCCCTCTCTCTGTATCTGCCTGCCTCGCTGCCTACTTGTGATCACTGTCTGTCAAATAAATAAATAAAATCTTTAAAAAAAATAAACCTAGTAGCCCTGAAGACCTTATGCCTTTATAGCCCCCAAATTAAATGCATGTACTTCATTAATTAAGAAAGGGTATATCTCAAAATGTGATATACAGGAAACACATTCTGCCTTTCTCCTACAAAGCCCTTTGATGCAAACAGGTTTCATTAAGAACTGGTAAAGGGAGAGGTAAAATGAGTAGAGGAAACTTTACGAAATCTAATCTTTTTTTTTTTTTTTCCTACTGAGGAATGATTTATACATTGAGTAAAGTCTGATTAGTCAGAAAACAAAATTGAAAATATTGAATGGTTGAAATTAAAGATAAAGGGGCAACCAGGTGGTCCGGTTGGTTAAGTGTCTGCCTTCGGCTCAGGTTATGATCCCAGGGTCTAGGGATGGAGCCCCAACTACAACTCCCTGCCAAGCTTCTCCTTCTGTCTCTCCCCTCCCACTCATTATCTCTCAAATAAATAAATAAAATGTTTTTTTTAAAAAAAAAGAAGGAAGAGAAAATAAATTTGGAAGAAAAAGTGATGTTCAAATTATTTTTCATATTTTACCTGTAATTTTGTTCCTGTATCGACTGGAACTTTTCCTCCTGCCACATCCCCTGGGCTCCATTTCATTTCTTAACTCCAAAAGAATCAGCCTTTCATTCATTCAATATACCATCTTATATTTGTTTGAACATCTGTTGCAGAATTTATCATGTAACAAGAACAAAATTATTTATATGTAATTATTCTTTGCCTTTCCTCTCCCTTTAGGTCTTGTTCTTCTCCCGTTCTAAGGAAGGATATCTCCAGATTAGTTCCTGGAACATCTTTTGTAGTGCAGAATTTAGGTAATATGTTGACTTTCCTGAGGAATGCTGTCAGAATTTAGGAATGGATTTTATTTCTAGGGGGTCCCTGCTCAGTCAGGTACATCAAATGAGGTTTTTGCGATAGAGGCAGTAGACAGGATTATTTAGTGGAAGGCAAGATGATACAATTAGAAGATATCGGTACAGCTGTGGTTGTGTGGATGAAAGAGAGGGAGGGAACCGGGGCAATTGCCGAAAGAACAGCACTAGGTTTTAGCAAAGACAGAGTTGGGTTTGGGTAGAAATCGGAGAGTGAAAGACGAAGAGAAAGGCTGTATAGTAACTGTGAGTCGGAGAAGACTGAGGAACAGGAAAAATGATGAAAGGAGGTTTGAAAAAAATGTTGGTGTGGGTTATGAAGCTACTTCTATTAATATTCTCTGAGAGGTGAAATTCGTGATGGAGACAGTTATTGCCTTCTTTTTTCTCTGATTAAAAAAAAAAAAAAAAAAAAAGATGGCAGGTAGAGAAAGATCTTGATCTGAGTAGCTTCACCAGCCCCAAGACACAAATCATGACCTGATAATCATTCCCTGCACTAACATTGCTCTTGGCCAGTGATGGCTATAAACATGAACACTGAGTCCTGGGTCTGACTAATAGGTGTAGTAGGGAGTCTGACTGAGACAGGAAAAGAGCCTCCATTCCTGAATAAAAATACAAACTTATTAAAGAAAAAGCCATTTTCCTCTTCTTCGTTCATCATTTCTTGTACCTTGAAGGAAAACTGATGGCTGAGGCTGGAGCAGCCATCTTAGGCCATGAAGATGAAAGCCAAGAAATCTTAGAGACCTAAGCATTGACTAATTATTGAGTTCGCTGATTAGTTATTGAGCCACTAAACAAATGCCAGTGACTACTACTTTAGGCTCTTCTATAGTGTGAGAAAAATAAACTCCTATTTGTTTAAAACACTCTAGATGGGTTTTCTATTACTTGTCACTGAATGTAGCCCTAGCTAATTGAGTAAAGATCCCAATTTTGATAAATGACAGTATTTCTAGGAATGGATAGAACATCACCTGAAGCCAGAACTGCTAGCAACTCTAGATTTATTAGCATCATTATCACAATGCATTATACTGAATTATGTGCACATGTATACCTCCCATCATGAGACCCTCAAGAAGGACTGCTTTCTGTTAATCTGCCTATCTCCAGTCTTACCACAAGTACGAGGCACACTGTGGCAGCTTATTAAATGCTGGCTGAGTAAATGGATACAATTGAGGTTAACCCCAGGACACAGTAATAAAAGCAGAACCAACAGTTATGGTATAAACAAGTTCTTCAAAGCCAACTCAGAAAAGCTTTCATTTCAATCCATACCTTTCTTCCTACCTTAGTCATTTTAACTACATAAATTTTCAAATAAATCAACTTTGAATTTTCTAAAGGCTAGGTTTCCAAGTCCATCTTCCCTACACAGCAATTTCACCCAACCCTTTCCCCCATTTAGAGTTGCTTAGGTGTTAATTCAAACCACAGGATAAATAAGTAACAGCTTACATCATACTTTTTACATTATTTTTTTCTATGTGACAGGATGCTTGAATCAAAATACTGATTCGCAAATTCTGCATAAATTTACATATTATATTCAAGCATCCTTAACACTAAGCTTGTAAAATAAAACCTAATTAATTAATTAGTGCAACCTGCTGCAATTGTATTTAAACCCAATATTCACAGCATGACACACAGTGTATTTTTAAACCAATTAATTAAATCACATTCCAGTTCTGAAAAAGCAAGCACAGAGCTAGTGACAGACAAAGAGCTAGTGACAGACATGGAAAAAGAAACAGAACCAGAGGAGGCTGGGACTCCCTTATGGATTCAAATTTAATAGCAATACTAGAAGTCTAAAAATCAGAAATGTGGATTAAAAAGTTGAAAATCCTAATGTCATCAGCAACTGTTCTAGTGTAATAAGAAGAGGTCTATTCTGGATAAAACAAGGGACAGTCTACTCTCAGTGCAATCCTACATAAGTTATATTGCTAGATATTGTATAAGAATTGGGTTCTCTCTCCAGATTAGTACTATAATTGCTGCTGTGACTATAGCCCACATGAATGCCTCTCTTTCTTCAACTATTACCCTTGCAGTTACTATCACATGATTTCCCACTTAATCATTCTAAAATTATTTTATGTATGCTGTAATCTCTCATTGATTTAATCATAATCTCTACAAAGTCCAAAATCATTTCTATAGTCCTATGACTCCCTGGCAGTGCCCTGAAGGACAGGTGTGTAATAACTTGAATCAGAAAGGCCTTCTTAAGCTATGAAGAGTAACATTTAAGAGCCACACGGAGATCATTTAGTGTTGTTTGTGACTGTTATGCTAAGGGACAATACCACATGCCTTTTGAGGAAATCACACCTTAGAAGCAGACCCACCCACTGGCCATTAGTGGAACAAGTTGAAATGAATAACTTCAGAGTTTAAAAAAGCAAAAGAAAGGATGAACAAATGATGAAAGATGAATAATTATTAGACAGAATTAGACAAAATTAAACAAAACCAAAAATTAAACAAAATTAAACAAAAACCAAAAAAAAAAAAAAACCCAAACCAGGAAATAATAAAGCACTTAAAAAAGTAAAAAAGGAAATTAGATAAAAAATTAAACATAAAGTAATTGTGATTACTGAAAACAATATATATAATGACTTACAAAATTTAAAATATTTTTATGTGCCATTATGTGTCAAAGTAGTACAAATTCTGTGAAGGGGTTAAATAGAATTAAAGACTATAAATGTTGTAGAGCTGTCTGTTGAAAGTTAAAAATCAGAATTTGTGTGTAATATGACAAAGATGCATACTGAAATCTTTGGGGTAACCAGAAAAAAGTAGAAATATATATATATATATGTAGTAGAAATATAGATATAGATATAGATATCTCCATCTAACAAGTTAATAGAAGGAAATAATAAATAATAGCACTTTGATTACACAAAATGAGGTCAAGAAAGATGGGGAACAAGATTATAAAAGAGGTGGGCTAAAGTACAGGTATTATAAGATGACAGACTATCTCTATTGCATTAAATGCATATGAGCCAAACACTGGAATGTATTACAATGGAATTTTTACAATGGAATTACAATGTATTACAATGGAAAATTAAGTGTCAGGTTGATAACAATGGACTATATGCTACTTTACAAGAGACACACATTAAATATAATATGGAAAGACTGCAGTAAAAGAATGGAAGAAAATATACCATACAACACAACAATGACAGCAAATTGATTTAGCTGCTTAGATAAACTCATATTGGACAAAATAAGCCTTCAAGGCAAAAAACATTGTTAGGGATTAAAAATAAAGATATTATAAAATGATTAAAAGTCAGCTCAACAAGAAGATATTAGAATCTTTAATCTATATTCTCCCAGTAACACAGATTCAAAATATGCAAAGCACATATTGACAGAATCAAAGAAGAAATGGATAGAGGCATCTGGGTGGTTCAGGTCATGATCTCAGGGTCCTGAGATCCAGCCCTGAGTTGGGCTCTGTGCTCAGCAGGGAATCTGCTTGTCCCCTTTCCTCTGTCCCTCCCCCAACTCATGTAAGCACATGTGTGTGTGCATTCTCTCTCTCTCCTCTCTCTCTCATAAATATATCAAATCTTTAAAAGAAAGAAAGAAATGGATAAATCCATGAGACTTGAACAAAATGTTCAATAGCTAGTAAAAATTTTTAATCATAAAAATATAACCAATGCGAACAACAAATTTAACAAAATCACTCTAACAAACACATATAGAATAGTGCACTCAACAATAATGGAACTATCTACTCAAGGGCATGTGGAACATTTACCAAAACAAACCACATGTTGAGCTATAAAAAAAGAATCAACAAATATCAAAGATTTATATCATCTAGAGTTTATTTTCTGACCAGAGTGGAAGTGAACTAGGAATCAATTTAAAAAAAAAAAAAGGTAACTAGAAAACCTCTAATTTCTGAATATTAAACAGTATTATTCTAAAGAATCCACAAGTCAAAGCAGGATTAAGAGAAATTAAAAAATATTTTTGACTAAATGATAATGAGTACACAATGTATAAAAACACACAGAATACAGCTAAAGCAATGTCCAAAGTGAAATTTATGAATTAGAAGAGAAAAACATCTAAAAACCAACAACTGATGCTTTCATTTCAAGGAACTAAATCGAAAATAGTGAGTTAAGGGGTCCCTGGATGGCTCAGTCAGTTAAGCATCTGACTCTTGATTTTGGCTCAGGTCAGGATCTCAGCGTCCTGAGATCCAGCCCCATATCTGGCTCTACAATGAACATGGAACCTGCTTGAGATTCTTTCTCTTCCTCTCCCTATGTCCCTCTCTCTATGCCCCTCCCCATGCTTGCATTCACTCTCTTACCCTTTTAAAAATAAATAAATAATTAATTATTTTTTTTAAGAAAAGAAAAAAATTTTGGAAGTGTTAAAAATGCAAACTCAATACATTTTTTAAAGCATGAAATATAAAAAATAATCAACAAAACCAGAAGTTTGTATGTTTTTTTTTTAAACGTTAGCAAGGCTAATTAAGCAGAGAGAAAACACAAATTACCAACAACAGGAATTATAAAAGAAAAATCATTACAAATCCTGGAGATACTACAAATTATGTTGTAAATATTTTTTTGCCAATAAAGAACAATTTGGATGAAGTGGATACATTGTTTTTAAAATTATTTTATTTTATACCTTTCCCTTAAAGAAAATCCTACACCCAGATGACATATTTTGTGAATTCTTCCAAGTATTTAATAAAGAATAACAACAATTTTATACAAGTATTTCCAGGGAGTAAAAAGAGAAAACACTTTCCAACTACTTTAATGAAGGAAGCATTATTTTAATACCAAAACCTGAAAGGGGTATTAGAAGTAAAACCAGATACAGATTAATTTCTCTATAAATATAGATGCAAAAATCCTAAACAAAATATCAACAAATGGGGTGCCTGGGTGGTTCAGTGGGTTAAAGCCTCTGCCTTCAGCTCAGATCATGATCCCAGGGTCCTGGGATCGAGCCCTGCATTGGGCTCTCTGCTCAGTGGGAGGCCTGCTTCCTCCTCTCTCTCTCTCTCTCTGCCTGACTCTTTGCCTACTTGTGATCTCTGTCAAATAAATAAATAAAATCTTTTTAAAAAATCAACAAATGGAACAATATATTAAAAAATACATCATGATTAAGTGAAGTTTATCTTAGAAAAATAAGTGATAAAACATTTTAAAATTAAATATTGTAATATATCACATCAACAGAATAAAAAGAATAAAATATATTACCATTCTGTATATGCAGAAAATGAATGCATTTAATTGAATTTAACACACCATTCATGATCAAAACTTTAAGCAAAATAGAAATCAAGAAACATACCTTAATCTGATAAGTGACTACCAAAAATCCTACAAGAACATCATATTTACTAGTGAAATATCGAATCCTTCCTCCATGAGATTGGAAGTGAGTTAAATTAAGGATACAGCATAAATTCAACAATCTACTGATAGTACTGATAGTACTTGCTAGTGAAATAAAGTAAGAAAAAATAATCATTAGAAGAGATTTGAACTGGAAAGGAAGAAAGAGAATCTTTATTGTCTGCATAAGATATGATTATATACCTAGAAAATCCAAAAGAATACACAGATAGTTAAGTAGAATTAATAACCAATCAGTACATGGTCACTGGACATCAAATCCATGAAAAAATTAGTTGTGTTTCTATAAACCAACAATAAAGAAATTCAAGTGGCATTTTAAAACTGATGATATTACAATAACATCAAGAATATCAAATACTGAAGTACAAATAAAATGAAAGATGTGCAAGATTTCTACACACACACAAAATATATATATATACATAGATAGATATACATATACATAGATAGATGATAGATAGATAGATAGATGAGAGTTTTGTGTTGTTGTTTTTTAATATAGACTCCAGCATAGAGCCCAACATGGGGCTTGAACTCACGACTCTGAGATCAAGACCTGAGCTGAGATGGAGGGAAAGACACTTAACCAACTGAACCACTTAGGTGCCCCAAACTATAAGACATAAGTGAAATTAAAGACCTAAATATCTTAGAGAGACAGGCCACACTGATGGACTGAAATACTCAGTATTTAGAAATGTCAGTATTCTCCAAAATGCTCTATAGATTCATGTAATCTCAATCAAAATACCAGAAAGTTTTGCTTTTGCTTTGTTTTTATTGATATGGAAATGCAAAGGGTCAGGAATATCCAAGGAAAATATTTGAAAAAGATAAAAACTGAAAGATACATGATACCAAATATAATATCAATTAATAAAATGTGGTAATGGCACAAAGATAGACAAATGGAAAATTGGAAGATATGGGTCAAAAAACATATATACACATACATACATGATTGCTTTTGACACAGGTGGTATTGCAGTCCAGTGGGGGAAAGACAGGTATTTCAATAAATGGGTCAGCTGGATATGCATATTTTAAGTGCCCTGCCCTTTTCTTAACATGATAGCAGCTCCAGATGGATTACAAATTATAATGCAAAAAGTTAAATGTTAAAATTTTTAGAAGGAAATATAGAAAAACAGTTCATGACATTAGCATAAGTGAAGATTTCTTAAATAAGACAAAAAGACAAATACCATTTAGCAAAGATGTTAAACTTGTGAAGACAACATTAAGGGAGAAATAAGACAAACTATACAGTGGAAGATGTTTCTATCTGATATGTTAAATAGAGGACTTCTATCCAAAATCTGTAATAACTCCTAAAAGCATTAATAAAAGGACAGTAAATTGAATAGAAAAAAAATGGACAAAAGAATTGAACATAATCTTTATAAAAGAGGATATAAGTGATCAATAAGTATATTAAAGTTGCTTAACTTTATTAGTCTTCAGGGAATACAAATTAAAACCACAGTATGTCACCAGTTCACCCCCACCATAATAGTTAAAATTAAGCAAACCAAAAGAAGATACTCTCCAGTATTAGCAAGAATGCAGAACAATCAGAACTCTCATACACTGCACGTGGGAGTGAACACTGATGTAATGACTTTAGAAAACGGTGGTAATATCCACTAAACATATGTGAAACTTTGATTTAAGAATTTCACTACTAGAAAATATCCAAGAGACATATATACATTCATTCTCCAAAAAAGATAAAAATAATAATATTCATAGCTTGAAATAGCCCTAAACACTCATCGGCACTAGAAGGCACAAAGAAACTGTGGAACATTCATAGGATGGAATACTATACAGTAATGAAAAATGAAGTGTTTGATTCCATTTTTACCTAAGTCAAAAATGGGAGAATTAACCATTGGTTTTTACTTTGCTAAGTCAGTTCACTTGTTAGATTCTGATTGCATGGGTGGGTATGTTCACCTTATAAAATTAATTTATAGATATGTATACACTTTTCTATTATGTATGTTATACATTATTTAAAAAGCTCAAAAATCAATTACAGCATGCACGTAGGCTAGTCTTGCATGAAGAGTACATGTATAAGTATAATTATTATACTCTGTCTAATACTTGTATGTAAGACACTCATAGAACTTTATTTACTAATATGATTTAATTATACAAATGATGAGTTGAAATTGTTACTCCCAAGGTTTCCAGTGAGACAGTTAAGTACTACAGAGTTTAAGAACCTTGTCAAAGAGCTATAATTCAAAATACATGATATTCCTACTATGTGATTCTCCCTCCTAAAATGTATGAAATTCTGGACCTAATCCAGGGAGCAATAAGGTATAAAAACATTAATTCAGTGTTGTCACAGAGTGGGTACTCCAGAAGATCAAAACCTGTGAAAGGAAGGGGAGGAAGCAGCACTGGACAGAGGGAAAATATGGCTCAGTGGGTTGAGCCTCTGCCTTCGGCTCAGGTCATGATCTCAGGGTCCTGGGATCAAACTCCGCATGGGGAATCTCTGCTCAGCGGGGAGCCTGCTTCCCCCTCTCTCTCTCTGCCTGCCTCTCTGCCTACTTGTGGTCTCTGTCAAATAAGTAAATAAAATCTTAAAAAAAAAAAAAAGCCTCAGCGAACCTGGCAGGGAGCCCATCATTGTTTCCCTCACCCATCCATCCCTTGCTTCCCCATCACTATCCATCACTGATAGACGTAAATACCTCTGGAGTCCCAGATGCAGGCTGCCCTGGGAAAGATGTGCTTTTGAGGGCTTGCTGTGCAAGAAGCTACTCTCTATAGCTGAAGCCCCTCCCAAAAGGGCAGACAGCTGGAGTCCACCTGCTGACTACTCTCTCCACATTGGGCAAGTCCTTCCATGAACTAGGCAGTTCATCTCCAGGTCTGCCACAAGGCTTTGACTGACCTGTTCTCTTTCGACCCTTACAACCATGCATGTGCTCAGTTCAAGGTCTTTGCCAGAAACCCTCTTCCCTCAGTGACCCATCTGGGTCTTACCTTCTTCAAGTATTCCCTCAACTCTCACCTTCTCAATGAGGCCCAACTTCAACACTATATGTGAAATTACAACCAACTCCCATCCCTTGCTCCAAATCCTCTTTACCTTTTGCTTCATTCCTTTGCATGTATGTGCATATATGCATATAGACCATCTCTTAGCATATTCCATCATTTACTTATGTTTTACACTATACTGCTCATTATTGGTACCTCCTTCTCTTAAAACCCAAGCTCCACAATGACAGGAATCTGGGCTTTGTTCACTGATGTGTTCCTAGAGTAGTACTCAACACCTAGTAGGTCTTAATAAATGTTTGTCAAATTAAATTGAGTAAAAGTGTATATCCTTACCCCTAAATATGTACCTACTAGTACTATATGATTAATATCAACATCAAAAGAAAAGTAATTTATGACTTCCAGTAGGAATGAGGAAGAGGATGACTGTAAGAGAATTTTCACAGTGTGTGTCACTGACTAGGAAAGTAGGAAGGACATAAAGAACTGTCATAGCAGTAGGCATAATGTACAAGCTTCTAAAAATCTATTCCTGGACATTTTTTTTTCAGTTTAAGATAGAGCAATTCCTATCTACAGTTAGAGTTAAGTAGGAGATAATAAAAACACAGAAAAATCAGCATTGTAGGAAAAGGTTAAAAATACAATTATCTATTCTGAGGAAAATATAATAGAGTAAGTTTATTATATACCAGTTATAGTGTTAAGTCCTTTTCCTAAATTACCTCATTTAATATTCACATTTCTATGAACTAGGTACCCATTATCCATTGCTATTTAATTTATATTATCCTAACATTATAATATAAAATTATTACTTTCACAGGCTAAAAAATCAAAGAGTAGAAAGAGTAACCAAGGTCACAGAATTAATCCCTGGTAAGCCAGAATTTGAACCCAGGCACTCTGACTGCAGAGCCCATAACCACACTTTTTTGTCTCCCAGCCTTCTCCACTGGTCCACTGGTCCACACTACTTCCAACTGGACTTCACATGAATGCAAATCAACTTCTCTTATGATAAACCACTAACATACTGGAGTGTATCTGTTTAGCATGCAGTGTTGCTCTAACACAGTTAGGAGCACTTTGATTATGTATTTTTATATTGTGCTTCTCCCCAGGCCCACTCCAACCCTCAGAGATGGTAGGAATCCAGAGAGCACAGTCATGGTGGAAAATTATGAAGGGGAAGACTTGAACCTAGGCCAAACTTCACAGAACCTGAGAAACTTCTGCCCTTGCTCAGTCCCAGGTTTCTGGTTCCTGGGGTTTTCTTACAAGCAACAATACAGACAAGACCAACTAGTAAACCTGTATTGGCTTTTACTTCCCATGACTGGGCCAGGCCTACAGGATGCAGAAGCTCTCTCCAACCTCTAAGATCAAGATTAAAATCATATATATGCAAATTAAATGCTTCATCTGACCTTGACCTTAACTCTTGGTGGCACAAACTCCTTGCAATCTCCTCTCAGACCCTCCCGGAAGGTGCAACTAACTAGAACCATTGATGTCCAACTTCTTAATTACTGTGGCTTTCATTTGCATATATATTTTCTCCTTATGTACCATTATAGTTAGGGGTTATGTTGCTCTGAATGAAGAATTCCCAGTGCAGGACTGTCCCAAATATAACTCAGCATAGTGAGATCCTACTATGATGAAACTTTCCTCATTCTTGACGTCAAAAGAAAGCAAACCATTAGACAGTTACAGCTTTTTTCTCATCTCTCTTTCTCTTTTCCTGTGAGATCTAACTCTTTCCTTGAAGGTCTAGCTGATAAATCCTCTAATTTAATATTAACAATTGATAGCTTTCTTTTGCTCTATTCCTCCTCTGATCAAGATGCCCCATGATCACTTTCACATGCGTCTAATTAGCCTTCATTTAGTCTCAGGGTCACAACTACTGTAGCACAGCCTGGGAAATGTCACCTTTGGCTGGACATCCATGGGCCGAGCCATCGCTCAGGGTGCTCTTCTAAAAGCAGAATGAGGTGTGCACATTGTTCTCTGATATGAAGTAGAAAGGGGAGAATCCGTTCCGGACTCAACCCCCTGTCTCTGTCACCCTTGCATTTACCTTTTGGAAAATGTTTGTTCATGTAAAAAAGATGAGCCTCCCCTCACCTTCTCCATCACCACTTACTGAGAATTCTCTTACGGAGCTTAAGTTTTGCTTAGTTTTATTTTTCCTAATGCTGTTGAGCTTCCATGATTTGAAACATTGTTGTAGTGGTGGGGGGGAGGGGTGGTTGGAATAAGCTTGACTAGAGAGGCTGTAGAGTTTGGACCGTAGCGGAAGAAAAAGAAAAAGAAAAGAAATGAGGCAACTATCTGAGGTGGAGGAAAGCTGGAGAAACTGAAATGTTTAAAGCGTTGTTGTTTTGTTTCATTTGTTTTTTAAATTGTACCATGCAAGCTGCTGGATGACTGTTTTCTTCATCTTCCCCTGAAAACAAAATTAAAATATCAATAGTCCTTTTGGATTTTTTTTAACACCAGAAAAGATTGTTTTATTTATTTTTTAATTTAAATTCAATTAATTAACATATAGTGTATTATTAGTTTCAGAGGTAGAGTTCAGTGATTCATCAGTCTTATATAATACCCAATGAGTCCTTTGGATTTTTAAACAGTCCTTTGTGTTTAGGGAGAATTTTACAAATGTGAAATTGACTTTAGGGAAAGTATGGAGCAAAAAGAGTTAAGTCACACTAGTTATGAAGGAATAATATGCAAACATATAAGTAAAAAAAGTCTCTTATACCAGTCTTGAGGGGTTTTACGCCATTTTCTTAAACCATAATTAACCAAAGGACAGGTACTGTTCTGTTTTATGTATATGATTATAATCTATTTATTATTTCAGCGACCTTATGAGGCTGGTTTTATTTTATCCTATTTTATGGATGAGAAAACTAAAGCTTCAAGATGAAGTAGTTAATCCAATATTTCACAGCCACTAAGTAGCAGAGCAAGAATTTTAACCTAGGAGTAGAATAATTTAGCCTGTAACTTTCTCTTCCTACATCTTCCACGTATACAAGTCAACAACCTAATTAACTGACATCATTTTGATGGGCTTTGTTCCCATTCACACCACAGTAATGAAAAGCTAATATATATGTCCATATATTGCTGATACATTTCAGCAAAAATTAATAAGTGACTTCTGTGTGCCAGGGAATATGCTGAGCTCAGGGCAAAGATAAAGAATACATTGTCTATGACCCTGAGAAGCTCACAATTTAGCAGAATAAACTGAATCATATTTTGCTATTTTGTCATTTGCTATAGCATGCTGTTTTTCAAAAAGTCCACTTGGAAATGTAAATAATGGAAATAATAACTAGTCACAGAACACAAAGTGAAATGTATATAAAAAATCATTGGGGGCGCCTGGGTGGCTCAGTGGGTTAAAACCTCTGCCTTGGGCTCAGGTCATGATCCCAGGGTCCTGGGATCGAGCCCCGCATCTGGCTTTCTGCTCAGCGGGGAGCCTGCTTCCCCTTCTCTCTCTCTCTGCCCTGCCTCTCTGCCTACTTGTGATCTCTGTCAGTCAAATAAATAAATAAAAATCTTTAAAAAAAAATCATTGACCTGACCATTGTTATAATTCTTAGATAGGTATACAACATACTATGTGGGGTACGAAATTGCGACTAGCAAAGTTAATTTTGTTCTATTACCTCTAAAAGATGATGGCCTTAACAACTACACATACTTCTGAGTAAATACATATTGCCTTCACCAATAATCTTCCAGAAACTATTCCATCAGCAGTCAATTCATCGATAAACTAAACCATGTAAGCGATACATTAGCTGGAATGCTAAGTAGCCCTGACTAGTATGAGCTTACATGTCACATAGACGAAAATTCAAAATGCCCCAAAGTCCCAGCGAAAGGATAAGTGAGAAGTACTTAGCTGGCTCTATTAGACTGTCTTTTTTGATTAGCTATGTCAAAGTACTTCAGCCAGGTTTAATCAGATGCTTCTCTATGACTCTACTTCTCTTAGCTTGCAGTGCTCCACCTGGACATAATATTCCCTCCCGAATCACAGTCAATTTTGTAATGTTTTCCAAATATATCACTACTGATATCAGTGGTAGCTATTATTCTTACTAAGAAAGAAAACATTGTCTGTAGCACAAGCAATAATGCCCACAGTTACAGTCTCCTTGCAGTTTGGCAATGTTTGTTCTTCGTTCTCAATTCTGATTCACCTTAAGGATTTCATTTGGCATTGTTTGTTGAAAGTGAACATTTTAAATAATACAACTTCTGTTTACAAAGGTTTGTTCCCCTGTTTAATTCAACATTTCCTACTTTGGACTGTCAGTTTTTTCTTCACCAAGCTATTCTAATATTTTTCAAATTATATGCAGTGAAATTCCTTTTTATTTCCTTTCAAATACAATTCTTCAAAAGCATCCCACATACCATATATGAAAAGATGAACTGTTGCTCAAGAAGTTGAACCATTTATTATGTGTTGGAAGATTCAATCATTTTAACCTTAGGATTCTATACAGCAGTTTGATAATTACTTCTTTAGATATTTCTTGTGTAATTCGTGAAAAGTTATCACACTATATTTGTATCATGACTTCCCCTGTACATGCCAACACTCTTCAATTTATGGATCTTTTATAGCTTTGTAAACTTGGGGAAGGTGGACTCAAATGGAACTAGACTTACACTCTGACTCCACTGCATGCTTATTGTGTGACCTTGAACAGTTATGCAAACTCTGTGTTAGAGTCCTTTTACCACTATTGTGGAACGAACAATCCTGTGTTATACGGCAATTTTAAGGAGTAGTGAGGTGAACTTCAATAGATCTCTGACACCCACCAAAGCCATCTGGAAAGACTTTGTCTCCTCTACACCATTTTGTATGCACAATACACACTAAAGGATAGTTCAGACCACAAAATGTGAAAAAAAAAAAACGTAGCTGCACTACTGTCTTCACTAATCTATTGGTTCTCAGAAATTGGTTTTCTCTGAAGCACATTTCCATTGAAAGTTATAATTTTGCCACAAGTTAACTGCCTCTTCAACTTCTACAAAAACTTTATCCCTCTTGATTAGAAATGTTTGAACTTTGTTGGTGGGAGTTGATACAGCCACTATGGGAAAAAGTTTGAAGGTTCCTCAAAATATTAAAAGTAGAGGCACCACATGATCTAGCAATCCCACTTCTGAATATATATCCAGAGGAAATGAAAGCAGGATATCAAAGAGATACCTGGACTCTCATGTTTACGCAGCATTTTCCACAATAACCAAGATATGAAAACAACGTAAGTTTCCATCAATAGGTGAATAAATAAAGATGTGGATAAAGAATGGATATAATGGAATATTAATTAGCTATGACAAAGAAGGAAATCTTGCTACATGCAACAATATGGATGAAACTTGAGAGCATTATGCTGAGTGAAATAAGTCAGACAAAGAAAGACAAATATTGTATAATATGTGGAATCTAAAAATTTCAACTCATAGAAACAGAGAAGAATGGTGGTTACCAGGGGGCAAGGTGGGAGGTAGGTGGGTGGGGTACATGGAGAAATCTCTTGGTCAAAGAGTATAAATTTAGAGTTAGAAGATGAGTAAGTCCTGGGGATCTGATGTATAGCACTATGATTATAGTAAACAATACTATATTATACACTTGAAAGTTGCCAACAGAGTAGATCATAAATGCTCTCACATTGGTAATTATGTGACATCATGGAGGTGTTGGCTCATGCTTCACAGGTAATCACATTGCATTACCTAAGTGTACCAATCAGTATGTTGTATACCTTAACCTTACACAATGTTACATGTCAGTTATATCTAAATGAAACTGAGAAAAAAAGACCCAATGGAAAAGTTTAAAAAGAAATGTTTTCATTGTTTAAACCATTTAATGAAAGAGTTTCAAAGTAACTTTCAATTCATACAAAGGGATTAATATATTTTTATGTCACATAAATATTCTTCTCTAGCCTTTAATATAATACAACTTTTATTTTATAATAGCACATATCTTACTGTAGTCCTATTTTTCTCTATGCTTTTTATCATCTATCTACTGTGGCTTTCCTGTAATCGTGGCATTTGGTGAGTGTCCTACGGTAGTTTGGATATGTCTGTGATACACATATTTATGTCATATTTGCTATTTTTGAAGTCAAGCAAGAAGAGTGATTGTTGGATTGGATTGTTAAAAAATGTTCAGTTTTGTAATAAAACGAAAAGAAAGAAAGACAAAAAGAACACAAAAACCAAAAAACCTCCAAAGTGTTTTTTCTTTTCTTTCTTCCTTTCTTTTTTTTACTTTATCTGTTCTAATCAATGCTTATGTAAATTATTCAGTTATGGATTTTTTTAATTAAATTTTTGTGTGTGTGTTCCAAAATTCATTGTTTATGCAGCTCACCCAGTTTTCCAAGCAACGTGTTTTTCAAAGTAGTTGCACCATTTTGCATTCTGATCAGCAATAAAGAAGAGTAACTGTTGCTCCACATCCTTGACAGCACTTGATGTTTCAGTGTTTTCAGTTTCCATCATTCTTATGTGTGTGGGAGTATCTCATTGTTTCAATTTTCAATTCTCTAAGGACAATATGATGTTGAATATCTTTTCATATTATTATTTCTCTATTATTATTTCATCTATTTCATATTATTTGTCATATCTTTATCTTTTACTAAGTATTTGTTTAGGTCTTTGGAATATTTTTTAATTTTTTTCATTGTTTAGTTGTTTCCTTACTGTTGAATTTTGAGACTTTTTAAAGAGTTTTTGTTTGTATTGGGTAACATCTTTATAAGATCTGTTTATTGCAAACAT
This sequence comes from Mellivora capensis, assembly GCA_004024625.1. Taxonomy (NCBI): domain Eukaryota; kingdom Metazoa; phylum Chordata; class Mammalia; order Carnivora; family Mustelidae; genus Mellivora; species Mellivora capensis. Next base: position 36,909 of record PISX010014342.1, read on the forward strand.
TTTCACCTCACCTGTGGGTATTCTTCTAATTGTCCTAACATTGTCTTTCACAGAAGTTTTTAATTCTAATAATGTCTAACATCAATTATTTCTTTTATGCACCCTGTCTTTAGTGTTATGTCTAAAAAGGTCATCACTAAACCTGACGTTGTCTAGATTTTCTCCTATGCTTTCCTCCAGGAATTTTGGGTCTGTCTCTCACATTTAGGTTTATGATCCAACTTGAGTTAACTCTTGTCAAACGTATCAGGACTTTAACTAGATTTAGTGGTAGTTGTGGTACTGGTAGTAGTAGTAGTAGTAGTAGTAGTAGCAGTAGTAGTAGTATTTTGCATACGGATTTCCAATTAGCCCAACACCATTTGTTGAAAAGACAATTGTTCCACCACTGTATTGCTTTGACCCTTTATCAAAGATCAGTTGGCTATTCTTATGTGGGTGTATTTCTGGGCTCTCAATTGTGTTCTATTCATCTATTCTTTTGCCAATACCACAATGTCTTGATTATAATGTCTTTAGTAAGTCTTGAAGTTGGGTAATGTCAATCCTCTGACTTTGTTCTTCTTGCCCAATATTGACTTTATTTTCTGGGTCTTTTGCTTCTCCATATAAAATTTAGAATCATTTTAGTCAACATGCATACTGAGATTTGTTTTAAAGGTTTTATTTATTTATTTGACACAGAGAGAGGGAGGAAGAGAGAGCAAGAAAGACCAGGGGAGTAGCAGGCAGAGGGAGAAGCAGGGAGCCTGATGTGGAGCTTGATCCCAGTACCCTGGGATCATGACCTGAGCTGAAGGCAGATGCCTAACAACTGAGCCAACCCTAAATCCACAAATCAAGTTGGGGGAACTAATATCTTGACAACTTTTGAGTTTACCTATCCATGTAATGAAATATCTTTCCATTTATTTTGTTCTTTGATTTCTTTCATCAGAATTGTGTGGTTTTCCTCATGTAGACTTTATACATACTTTGTTTGATTTAGTTTTGTTTCTACAGACTAAAATAATCTCAACTTTTTAAATTTGTAAACAATCAGATGGGGATAGACAGGAAGCCCAGATCAAGGCTCTAGAATCCCCCAAGGAATATATGTATACCCTAACCACAATGAATCTGTAATAGATGGGGCACAGAATATAATACCAACATGATAAGTTTAAATTCTAACAATATTTTTTATTAACCACTTGACCTTACCTAAACTACTCAACAAATCAGAGTCTCAATAATATGGGAATAGCATTGCACCTTCTATTTGATGTGTAATACTTTATAGTTTTTCAAGAAATGCAGTTTATAAAAATAGAATTGAAACATGTAATTTTGAATGAATGAATGAAGCCTAAGTTCAAATGATCATGTAATTAAGTCGAGGAAGAAAGGAGTAGAGAATAGAGAAAATAACAGAAAAACACAGCAAAGCATTTAAATAAAAAGTCCATATATCAATTCAAAGATTCTGGGCAGTAAGTGATCAAAACCTAGACCACAATCTATTGAACAGTTTTAGAGCTACTGCAAGAAAAATTGATTTTGAGCTAGAGAGTAAGATGCAGTACTGTAAACACTTCAATTGAAACCTAAACTATTGAGCAAATTGGTTGTATTTGGGAACATTAGAATCCAGACTCCATTAGTGCAGTGCATTTTTCTATTTTATTTATTATTATATATTCAGCATATAGAAAATTACCTGCACTCAAAGAATGTTATTGAATGAACACATAAATTAATGAACAAAATAACATGACCAAGTTACTTTTAGAAGCTGGAAATACTCATACTCTATTTTGGGTAAAATAAATCCAACATTTAGTGCATCATAAATAGTGTGATACTTTATCAGACTGAGAATCTTGACAGTCTTTATTATCAATATACTGATTGACTGATGGCTCATAATATATCTATCTATGTATCTATATGTTATAATTTAGAAGTATAATAGTTTCAATTTGTCAAGTAAAAGTAAAAAGCAACTAGTAAAGAATAATCCTATTCTTTTCCCCTTGTGCTTCTTTCAAGACCTTATGCATTACCTGCCTTTGGCTTTTGTTTCCTTCCATTATGAATAAATCGGTTTCCTTGGCTGCAAGCTAACATCTGATTACTTCCTACCTTTGAATAGCAAAGATAGTATTGACTCCAACCCAAGATAATGACTTTCCTTGCATTTTTTTCCTTTAATTTCCTTTATTAAGTTAAAAAGGAGGCCACAATTTTAGAATTAAAAAAGCAGCAAGATATAAAATACAAAAGATGTTGCAAATCTTTCACAGAACAGCAAGCTGAATAGTGGTATTTCTTAAAAAAATAATGTGACAGAAAATCAGAGTTTTGTTAAAGACAGCAGATTAAAATAGGTTATCATCAGCATTTTAAAAGTTCTTCCTGAACAATAAATCTAACATTTTTAATAAAACTGACATTTTAAAATCATAAACACTCATTGAATGCTATATAACAATTTGTTAGGTTTGTATTATATGTCTATTTTCATAACCAATCCTTATTTCTTTAAGAGAGACAATCTAATAGGTTTTAAGTATTCCTAGGGTCTGGAGGGAGAAAGAAGATACACTATACTGAACACTATACGAACTTGTGTTATAGTACCATAAAGGAATGGTTTTCATTAAGATGATTTCCCATAAGAAATCATCAAGTAATTGTAATACCTATATGTATTACTAAATTGTTTCTCCATTCTGCCTTCCTTCACAGGTGCTTCCTACCACATGTGCATCGCTATGCTATATTATAACCACTAATCTATTAAATAAACTGACTTTATGAACTAAAACTCACACTGAGAACTAAAAACTCAGAACTAAAAACTTTGCATGCAAAGACTGGGCCAGGTGTTTGCACTGTGTGGTGGGGCTAGGTATAGCCTATCTACCTCATGGCTGGATCAGTTTCCAATGACCATGTACCATTGCTCTATCACAGAAGGTACTGCCAACTGCCATTTCAGTAATTTCTGAGAAATTTCTTCTTGAAAATTAAGTTTGGTTTTAAGAAAGAAAGATTTCCAAGGAAGTTAATTTAGATCAGATAATTCTAAAACATTCATTATCTCTTGTACGCTTCAAGTTACCGGCTCTTATCCTTCCTCCCTTCCTTATGTCCTTCCTTCCTATCTTCCTTCCTTCCTCCCAGATTTATTTATTTATTTGAGAGAGATAGAGAGTGCTGGGGCGGGGGGGGAGAGCAGAGGGATAGGGTGGGAGAGAATCAAGCAGACTCCCCGCTGAAGCACAGAGACCTACACAGGGTTTGATCTCAGGGGACCCTGAGATCATAACTTCAGCCAAAACTCAGAGTCAGATGCTCAACCAACTGAGCCTCCCAGGCACCTCTATCACTGGCTCTTTGTCAACACATCCAGTCCCATAGTGAGTCATATTTTCAGTCACATTATGGAAAAGTCATTGTCTCTGCTAGAATCTACTGCTAATTACTACAGTTTGGAGTCATTCATTTATATTTGAACATGATTAATGTCAATATTCAAGATTAAGGCAAAAATTGTACAGAGAAAATGAAAAATAATTGTGTCTCCCAGAAGTACCACAATAGTATTAGAATACTGTCAGGGGAAGATATATCTAACAAGTGTTAGAATCTCAATCTGGTATATGGTCCACCTATGCCTTCAGCTCCCACTGTCCAAAATTTGAGGATATTGTGAATATTGCCAGAACTTTCTCCAATTACTTAACATAAGTCTTCTCTTTACTCAGAATATGTTGGCTCCAATTATAATTACTCTATTTCCAACTGTATTTTGCAGAAATTTTCACATTATGAAATGTGATTAGTATATCATACTTTATCTTTTTATCAACTTCCTCATACATACACACACACACACACACACACATAGCTTTATTGTTTATTCTTTTTTCTTAAAATTTTCATTGGCCTTTTTGTTTTTGTTTTAGTTAAACTGCTCTTAATTTGTACATGACTAAAGCACAGTTCACAGTAGCTTAAACAAATAAAATGCATTTGTTGGATTTACAGATGCAAGCACAGAATTATGGCCAGATTATGGGATTTAACTATTTTATCATTGATCAACTCTATCACACATCTATCCTTCAATTATGTTGTCTTAATTTAGGGACAGACTTTCTCCAGTGTGCCATGTCCCAAGATTTTAAGCTTATATATCCATTGCAATTAAGGCAAGAGTATCTCCTTCTGGTGGTTGCTCACTTTGCTCAGAGGTCATTAATTAATTGTAGAATTTGTTTGCCATCTTGAGTGGCTAGAAGTTTTCTAAACCATCTAGTCCTTGCTCCTCTTTGCTTAACAATTCTTCCTTCAAATTATCTTTCTCTTTTCACATTTTACTGTAAACAACAGGAACAGTAATTACCTTCAACACCTTGCTTGGATATCTGATTATTTAAATAACCAAGTTCATGACTTATGTGTTTTCTTTCCACATAACCACAGGTAAAATTTTACTAAGCTTTCTGTAACCATCTAATATGGATTGCACCTTCCACAAGTTTCTAATAACATGTTCCTTATTTCTTTTAAGTCATCACTGGAAGTGTCCTCAAAGTCCAAGTTTCCACTAAGTGTTAGAGGTAACTTGGGCTTTCTTTAGCATAGTCCTCAAAATCCTTCCAGTCTTCCCATTGGCTGGGTCCAAAGCCATTTCCACATTTTTAGGCATTGATACAGCAATAACCACTGTTCTGAGTTGAATGATATCTTCTTTACCCCACCAAAAAATGCAATCTTAACCTCCAATCTCTGAATGTGACCTTATTTAGAAAGAAGATGTTTACATATGATCAAGTGAAGATGAGGTCATTTGGAAGGGCCATAATCTAATATGATTGTGCCCCTATTTTTTCCTGCTTTTATATATTTATTTATTTATGGAGAAGGAAAAAGAGAAGGAGGAGCACAGGGAAAGTGAGAAAGAGAATCCCAAGCAGACTCCACAATGAATGCAAAGCCCGACATGAGGCTCTATCTCACAATTCTGAGATTGTGACCTGAACCAAAATCAAGAATTGGACGCTTAACCAATGTAACCACCCAAGTACCTCATGACTGTCCCTTTAAAAAAAAAGAAAATTTGGACATAGAGACAAACACACAAGGAGAATACCATGTGAAGATGAAGGCAGAGAACAGAGTGATGCATTTGCAAGTCAAGGAATGCCAAGGATGGCCAGAAAACCAACAGAAGTGAGGAAAGAGGCTAGGAATAAATTGTCATTCATAGATCTCAGGTGAAACCACCCTGCCAACACCTTGATCTTGGACTCCTTACTTCCAGAACTATGAGATGACAGATTTCTATTATTTAAGCCACTCAGTTTGCTGTACCTCATTTCTGCAGCCCCAGCAAACTAATATATCCATTTTCAGATATCAAAAACTGGATTTGTTTTCTATTACTGTGTAACATCACAATCCCAAATTCATCAACTTCAAGTAGTACACATTTTTCACCTCACACTTTCTATGAACTGGGTGTCCAGGGATAGCTGAGCTGGATCCTCTGCAAGTCTGTCATTAAGGTTCAGTAAAGGCTGAGTTTGCATGATAAGCTCCACTGGGAAAGGAATGATTCCAAGCTTGTATGACTGTAGGCATAATTCAATTATTTTAAGTCTATAAGACTAAGGGTCTCAGTTTCTTGATGACTGTCAGCCAGAGGCTGCCATAAATTCTGAACTGTATTACCTTCTCCCTATAGCTGCACACAACATGGCAGCAGGCATCTTCAAAGCCAGCAAAGAGAGAGAGTTTCCTAACAAGACAAACATTATAATCTTATTTATAGTGGTAGTATATATGTAGTAACATTTGTCTAGTTACCTTTACATACCATATTATACTGAACCAAGTTATAGGTCTTGCCATATCTAAGAGTAGAAGATTACACAAGGGCATAAAAATATAAACACACTGGTAAGGGTAAGCATATATGGTTTTATTTACATTGTTACATAATTGTCCATAATAGTCTCTTTGATCTACTTTGGAATTGGTTATAATGTCTTCTCTTTAATTCCCGATTTTATTGGAGTTTTCTTTTTTTGTTGTTCCATGATTAGTCTAGTAAAAGGTTCGTTGCTTTTATTTACCTTTTTTTAAGAACGATTTTTAATTTTTTTCTGTTGTTTTCCACCCTTTCATGATAAAATCTCCCAACAGATTTTGCTCTAGAATGAATGTACCATAAAAAAATAAAAGCCTTTCATGAAAAGCCAACAGCCAACATTACACTCAATAGTGGAAAACTGAAAGCTTTTCCTCTAAGATCCAGAACAAGGCAAGGATAACCACTCTTGCCTTTTCTATTCAGATACTACTGGGAATCCTACCCAGAGCAATTAGTCAAGAAAAAGAAATAAAAGGCATCCAAATCAGAAAGGAAGAAGTAAAATTATCTGTTTACAGATAAAATGATCTTATACAGATGGTCCCCAATTTACAATGGTTAGACTTACGATTTTTCGACTTCACAATGGTATGAAAGCAATATGCCTTCATAGAAACCATACTTCAACCATAACTCAAATTTTAAATTTTGAGCTTTTCCTGGGCTAGAGAAATGTTTACAATCCTCTTTCATGATGCTGGTCAGTAACAGCAAAGCTGCAGCCCTCAGTCAGCCACATGATCACAAGGGATTATAACTGATACACTTTACTACCATTCTGTACCCATACAACCATTCTGTTTTTCACTTTCAGTACAGTATTCAATAAATGACATGAGATATTCTATACTTTATTATAAAATAGGCTTGCAGGGGCGCCTGGGTGGCTCAGTGAGTTAAGCCTCAGTCTTCAGTTCAGGTCATGATCTCAGGGTCCTGGGATCACGCCCCACATTGGGCTCTTTGCTCGGCAGGGAGCCTGCTTCCCCCTCTCTCTGCCTGCCTCTCTGCCTACTAGTGATTTCTCTCTCTGTCAAATAAATAAATAAAATAAAATAGGCTTGTGTTAGATGATTTTGCCCAACTGTAGGCTACTATGAGTGTTCTGAGCACATTTAAGGTAGGCTAGGCTAAGCTATGTGTTCAGTAGGTTACTTGTAGTAAATGCATTTTCAACTTACAATTGGTTTATAAGGTCATAGTCCCATCATAAATTGAGGAAGATCTGTATGAAGAAAATCCTAAATAATGTATGCATACACACGCAAAATCTCTTAGAATGAAAAATTCAGTTAAGTTGCAGGATATGAAATCAATACACAAATTTAGTTGAATTTTTATACACCAACAATAATATATGCAAAAAGGATAGATCTTATGTTGTGTTCTTTTCACACAAATAAAAATGACAATGATAATAATAATAAAAATAATAATAGAAGAGGACAGGAATAAACTTCTAGAGCTTATAGATATGTTTATAGCATAGACTGGTGATGGTTTCACAGAAGAATACTTGTCTCCAAACTTATAAAATTTTATATATTAAATGTGTACAACTTTTTATATGTCAATCATACCTTAATAAAGTGATCAAGAAACAGCTGTCCTCAAATAGCATATTGAAAAATAGTTGTCCTAGGGCACCTGGTGACTCAGTAGGTTAAGCATCAGACACTTGGTTTCAGCTCAGGTCATAATCTCAGAGTCCTGAGATCAAGCTCAGTGTTGAGCCCTTGGGATTCTTTCCCATTTCTTCTCACTCCCACTCTGGGCCTCCCACTGCTTACCCGCTCTCTCGTCCCCTCTCTCTCTCTCTCAAAATAAACAAATAAATAAATAAAATACTTTAAAAAGAAAAAAAATAGTTGTCCTGAAAGGACATATGTGTGTATGTATATGTATGCATATATACATATGCATACATATATATATATACACACAAAAACTTATTTTTTATATTTTATATTTTATTTTATTTTACTCATTTATTTATTTATTTATTTAGAGGAGGAGAGAGAGAGCAAGAAAAGAGGAGCAGAGGGAGAGGGAGAAAGAGAATCTTAAGCAGGCTCCATGCCCAGCAGGGAGCCCAACACAGGGCTCAAACTCACCATCCTGAGATCATGACCTGAGCCGAAATCAAGAGTTGGAAGCTTAATCAACTGAGCCACCCTGGTTCCCCATACTCCTCTTTTTAAAAACTGCAATAAAAATGCATGGTGACAGAGATGTTCGATTTGAGATGATCTATCCTTCAGAGAAATATCCTAATACTGAGTTATTATTTTATTAACTGTACTACAGTTTACTTAGGCAATGAGGAACAGTGAAAAGTGCCATAGTTTGTTGACTTGTCCAAGCAATAAATGCTACAGTCAGTATTTTATATCCTAGTGCTCTTAAACATGTCAAAATGAATTTTGTCCAAAGCCTGTGCATGAGACCAGGATAAACTAAATAAAAATAACTGTCAGGAGGACTGTCTTCAATCACCTTCTCTCTCCTCCTTCTAAGAGTATTAAGCTGCTAAAATACTATGTTATCCTCGATATAATTTTCTGAAGTTTTATCTTTTATGTAATTTTGTGTATTATAAGGCTTTCTTTGCCTTCTTGTGAATATAAACCCTGTATATGTATAGAGAAGTTCAGAAAAGCCATGTCAGGTAGTTTCCTGTAGGTAGGCTCTAACTAGCAGGCCCTAGGGATACATCAGCTTTTCTGTTTGCTTGTCTTTAGTGAATTAATTGCAATGCGTCCAATGCTTGTCCTTGCTCTCAACATTCTAAACAGAAGACAAATCTTAATGGGATGCATGCATTAACTGATTTGAGAGATTTCCTTAGATGCTGTTACTTCATTTTTATATCCAATCTATCTAGCTACTTTTTTGATTAAGCCTCATAAATGCAATATCTATTATATTGGTTAAGAATAGCATATTTGTGAGGTCATACCAATTTAATTTATACATTAGGCAGCCAGCTATTATGGATATAACTCCAAACATTTCAAATTAGGCTTGGGAGCACAACTGTGATCTGAAATTAACTTTTTAAGAATGTGCAAGGAAATAAAATACTTCCAGAGCATGAAAATTTAGTCTGGGTCATGTTCCTTTCTGCCTGAACTGTCTATATAATATAAATACTTTAATATAAATACTTTAATTTAATTTCCTTAGCACATTGCTAACCTTTCCATATCAACATTTTCTTTCAGTCTGATTATGAACTGAAGAGTCAGGGACAAAGACTTAGCACATTTAATTCAAGTTCCATGAAAAGCATCATGAGCAAAAATTATGGCTGCACTAAGTCGGGAGCCATAGCAAGGAATAGATGGCCAGAAAGGTAAACACCTGAAAAGACAGCCAGTAGGATGAGCCTACATGTCCACAGTACCAGAGGCCAAAACAAACAAAAGTTTAAGAATCAAACGGGCTGATCCAGAGGCCAAGTGTTAACCTCTGTTGGCTGTGCGCTGGGATTTACATGCAGATCTGTCCAATTTCAACACTCTACTGCCCTCTCCGTTCCGCTGCCCTGACTGTGTAAGAGTTAGCAGATGGCAAGGACAAACACACTTTCCAACATTCTTCACTGGTAACAAAAATGTATGTTTCCCAATGATATTGCAATAAAACACTAACTCTAAACAACAGCGAGAAATGCTTAAAGCCTATTTCAATAGGAAGAAATATATTCTAAGTTAATTTAAATGACTAATAGAAGTTGTTGAAATTTGGCTACCAGGTATATCTTTTTCAAACTTCTAAGCAAGGAAAACTAAATTTCACAGTGGGTAATAATTATGGCAGTCATTTTTTTTTAAATACATGAAGTATGGCAGGTGACGTACGGCGGGTTCTCACCTAGAAAAACACATTAAAACTGAAAGTTAAATGAAACAGTTCCATAAATTTATTATCTACAAAGAAATAAGAAGCTGAAGAACTATAATTGGCATTTGACTATTAGTTGTCTGGATATTTTTATGTTGTACTAGCATAGCAGTGCAATTTTTATTTCTAGAAAATAAGATTACTGATTTTATAAATCACTTATAAAATTCAGCTAACAAAATGAGCTAACACTTAGAATACCTTCTGTTGGCCCTAATATTTCCAAAGATTACGAAACACTAAAGTATTCTCAGAACCCAAAATTTTCTTTTCAGTGATACAGGGGAAACTGACAGATATTTATCTCCCTCATAGCATGATGTATTCATAAAAATTATTTAAAGTATAAGAAATCAATATACAGCAAGAACAGGCTATGTGTTCAGTGTTCTCTACTAGGTGCTAGCGGAAGTGAAGAATTGCATCCATATTCTCCATATTCTGCAACTTTTGAGTTAACTGAATTAACAATTCATGAATAATTCAGGTAAATTTAGTACTAATCTAGCTGATTCTTGACTGTGAGGATTCAATGAAAGTGAGACCATTATATACTAAAGATACGACATGACTTTATAGGAAAGATGCACATTAACGAGGCCTCAACTATGACTATGGGTTTAAGTGGGTGGAACAAAGGAATGGGTATTTTTCAGGCAAAAGAAGTAATAGGTTAAAAAAAAAACATTAAAAAAATCATGAACATCTGGGTGGTTCAATCAGTTAAGCATCCAACTCTTAATTTTGGTTCAGGTCATGATCTCAGGTTTGTGGGACTGGGCCCCATATAGGGTCCATGCTCAGCCCAGAGTCTGTCTTAGGTTCTCTCTCCCCCTCCTCCTGCAACACCTACTCACATGCACACTCTTTCAAAATAAATAAATAATAAGATATATTTTTTTAAAAATCTTATAAATGGTGTCCAAGGGTCTCATTGCTGCCATCAGAGAACCACATAGCAGTAGTACTGTTTCCTTCCCCTTCTGAAAAGCTCCATATTATACTGACAAGGAAGGATTTTATGCCAAAAGAGTAAGTGTTAAAGGAGTCGCTAAAAAACCCTCATTTAATGCAAGATGCACTCAGCCTATTGCCATCCATTATGTCATCATTCTCATTCTGATTCTTTCTGAAGCATAACTTTCCTTAAGGATGAAAAAAGAAACCCAATAATAGTAAGTAAACTTTATATCTAACTGGAAAAAAAGTAACATTATTTAAAAGATAGTATATACCCCTTTTTAGGCAAGAACACAAAATATACTATCTCATTTTGATATAGTGCTTAGCATTTAGCACTGAAAATTTTAAAAATCAGCATGCTTTTCATCTACAGCTTCCCAAATATAATTGGGTTACATGAGAAAAAGAATAACATAAGGCTTTTTTATTTTTATTACATTTTTATTACCTTTTTATTATTACAAAGAAAGCTATGATATTATTTTGGTCAGTTTCTGACACCTACCATGATAGTTAATAGAAGATCAAGTTCTTCTATAGTGAATCTTAAGGACAAAAGGAAAAAAAGAAAATAGGAAGTCAAAGGATGAAAGGAAATGTGCCAAAAGGAATATGTAATAGGATTGCAGATCCTTATAGCCACCTCAGTGGCCAATCTATGCTTTAGATATCTATGCTCTAGATATCTAATAAAATACTTTATTCTAGAATATCATATATTTATATGATTAAGCACATAAATTAAAAAATAATAGCATGATAATATGAAAGGACAATGTATCTAAAATCCAGTAGTTATTGAGCAAAGGATGAACTACAATTATATTAAATAATTATTATTGGTATCATCATCATTATCATCATACCATATTGTATATAGACAAATTCTGAAATTCTTTCAGAAAACTTAAGTCATATATTAGAAATAAGAAAAAATATATATGGGTAATCCCATCCCTAAATAACTGAGCAAGACTCTCTATAAAGGGATATACCCACAGTTATGAATGTGTAGATATGTTAGGATATAATGTGATGGGGTGCTAAGAAATATAGGAAAAATAGAACAATATTAATTCAAAATTGATAAACGTAAAAAGAAATAAAGCCAACATTCAAAATATAGTGAAAAATTCCAGGGATCTCAGGTGACCAACCTCCCTCTTCTCTTCCTCCTGAAAGACAAAACTTCTAGTTGTATCCTTTTGTACAGGATACCCTGTACAAAAAATGAATTCAGTGCTGACTTGATGGAAAGAATGACATTTACTAAAGCAACACTAGCTTCTCTTTCCTAAAGATCACAGATGTTCCTTGGAGATATATACACAAATAAAATCAAAGAGTGACTTTAAAGATTACCTGGTCATTGTTTTTAGGCATTAGACTTTGACAAAAAGTATTATGTTAAATGCCTAACTTCTGTATTGGATTTTTGGATGAAGAAATTGATATACATATAGCAACATAATAAGATGTAGAAAACAAAGTATTGAGTGAAACGAAAAAAACAAGATCTATAATACAATACAATAAGGTAAATTAATAACATACACAAAAATCATATTTTATAAGAATTTATATATACATATACAAATATATTAGAGGGGGTATCTACGGAAAATGAGGGTAGGAAAATGAAAGTAGACTATGAACTGAATGGGGAAAAAATAAAATATTAAAAAGCAAGAGAAACTTTGCAAAAACAAACCAATGATTTGGTTGTACAATGAGCTGAAATCAAGGAAAGAAGGAAGGAAAGGGAAGAGACAGAAAGGAAATACCAAGGGAAGATTATGGAAATTTGTATATGGCACAATAGCACAAGTAGTCCACCCTCATCAACCTCCAGCTTCTGCCCAATGTCATCCAAAGCACAAGCATCAGTCCCTTAAGTCCAGGCCATAAACACCAAAGATAATCTCTAACAAAATTGAACAGTTTGGGAAAATCTGGTGTGAACATAGATGTTCCAGAGTAAAGCTCTTCCCATTCAACCGATTTTAGTATCAATAGCAAGAGAGTTGGCTCACAGCACCCTCACTCTACAAGCAGAGTGAGTCTATCAACAGTGTGCCCCACACACATGGGATTCCCTTTGAACTCCAGAGCTTCCAATCTCATTCAGGTTGTTGGCAAAATAACTTCCTTATAGTTGTAGGACTGAGATCTCGATTATTTTACTGGCTATTGGATGAGGATCACTATCACACTGGAGACCCTGCTCAGGTTCTACCCACATGGCCCTCTCAAAACAAGGCAGCTCACATCTTCAAAGCCAGAATCTCTTCCCAGTCTGGTAAGAAGAATTCTTATGTAAATGTAATAATAAAGGTGACTATCCTAACCCTCTGCCAAGTTAAGAAACCTAATCAAGGAAGTGATTATCTCATCTATTCATAGGTCCTACCCACACTCAAGGGGGAAGAATTATCTAAGACATTTTATACAAAGTGGCTGGAATCATGGCAGCCACCTTAGAATTCTGCCTACCACACATGGGTAAAGAAATTAGAAGACCCAGAGAATATCAATCCAAGAGTCCCAATATTACTCTAACAGGAATTTCAGAGAGAACAAGAGAGTGAATGGAGGGAAAGAAAATATCAAAATTCCCTGAGAACTAAAGAACACAAGACTTCAGAATGAAAAACTTACTGAATACCAAGTGCAAAGAAAATAACAGACCTAAATCTATACATGTCACATCATCAAGGAGAAAAAGAAAATCCTGAAATCTTCCAAAGGGGAATCAAACAAGCCAACTGAGTAGCGTCTATCTTTGTAGTAGCAACAGCAGTGGTTGGAAAACATGCTCTCAAATTGGAAATAATGCTCTCAAAGTTTTAGAGGAAAAATTTTCTCAATCTAGAATTCTATAACAAGTCCGGATACCCATTATCTATAAAAACAAAATAAAATTATCTGATATGTTCAAAAAGTATGTATTTTATATACACTATTTTAGAGAACTACTTGAGATTCTAATACAACAAATAAGGGAATAAAGTAGGAGAGAGAGAGAGAGAAAACAGGGTATTCACCCAAGAAAACTAAGGCAAGCTCCAAGATAGTAGCTAAGGTATGAGAATCAAAGTGGAGAACAGAGGGTTGGATATACTCTACAAGAGTCATGTTTGGTTCAAGAAACCCACTTGAAAGAATAAGGTACATAAGAAGGAATCTAAAAATATTGAGCTTGTGATAAAGGTAAACAATGTAAGACTAGCAGAAATGCAAGGAGAAGCATTAGCAAATGCGAGAACAAAATTAATGGTACAGTTATGAAGTTAACTAAAATGTAGCATGATTTTAAGCAATTGGTAGAATATAAGAAAAGAGTCTCTATTTGATATTATTAATGAGAACATTTTCCTTCAAATGGCTCTACATTTAGGGAGAAGAGAATGTCCATCTTAGCAATCACCTCAATCCACACCCAGCAATATTTTCATGGTCATTATATGCTGATCACAAGTATTTAAACTCTGAAATTGCCTATGTTTTGATACACTGTATAATGTAAATATTAATGACCTTGACAAAAATAAAAGCTTAACTGACAGAAGAGGATAGGAGGATGGGAGAGGGAAGAAACAAGAAAGATGGAGGAAAAGATTGAGACACAATATTTTCAAGTAACAAGTGGAGACTTAAGAGATACCATCAAAAATTGACCAATCACAGATACATTTGTATAGAATTTAAATTGACCCAATAGGACTAAAAATAAGAGTCAATATTAGGATTTGGGAGTAGAGAGGAGATGGAGAGAGTGGGAAAAAATACCAATCTTTCATAACACAGAGTCAATAAATATTCTCTAAATTGCATTCAAGAAATAGACAAAGAAGTATGTTATCTAGAGTTATAGAGGAAACAAAAACAAAATAACATAAAGTAAAAGAGTTTGCCTTTTGACAACAGCGCTTAGGGTTTGGAAGGAAAGGAAGAAGGCAATGGCATGTCATCAAGAACAGATTTTTCTTCTCTATTTGACTGCATTATGAAATGTATGTATTTTTTTAAGGATTTTCTTTGAGAGAGAGAGAATGAAAGGAGTGGGCTCAGGGAAGGAGGCACAGGGAGAGAGAGACTCTTAAGCAGGCTCCACACTCAGCATGGAGACCAGCTCAGTGCTTGATCTCACGACCCAAAGAATATGACCCAAGCTGAAATCAAGAGTCAGATGCTTAACCAAGTGAGCCACCAAGGCAGCCCTCGAATATATGTATTAATTTACTTAGAATGTATTTGAAATTTATTTGGGAACAATATTGTTCCTGTTCAGGAAATAACAGCACTTGAAAAACATTTTTTTTGTATGTGTTCTGAAATTCTGTGAGCAGTTTTGATGGATTCGAACAAGAGAGCTTTTTTTATTCATCATTTAATAATTTTGCTAAGCAGTAAGAAATAAACATTATAGTTAACATTTGCTGAGTCTTTACTTACTCACACCATCAAATTAACATGGCACTTGTCACCATCTGTCTAAAAGAGAAAGACTGGGCATTATTGAAACTCCATGATAGGACTTGCACAAACACAGAGCTCAGGAAGTCTTGCCTGGTGGCATTCTGTTCCCTGGCTATACC
The DNA here is from genome assembly GCA_004024625.1 of Mellivora capensis. NCBI lineage: Eukaryota > Metazoa > Chordata > Mammalia > Carnivora > Mustelidae > Mellivora > Mellivora capensis. The sequence goes on from PISX010014342.1 coordinate 52,302, forward strand.
CATTTTGCTGCCCTAGAAGAAGATATAGCTTAACTGGAAAAGGCTTGCTGATTTAAAGCCTAGAAGAGAAGAAAGACAAGGAATTTAACCTAAGGTAAACTTTTTTTTTCCCCAAACATAAGGTATGCTTTGCCACAATGTATTAGCACCCTGCCATCTCTCAAACTGCAGTCTAACTGGGATTATTTTTGTTTGTTTATTTCTCAAAGGACACATGGTTATGAGGAATCAGAAATCCCCATCACACGTGGTTAACAGCCGAGGAAGGAGTACTGGGGAGTTCTGATTTCAATTCAGGAGTAAGAAAATCACTGGATCAATTGTATATGTCAACCCACATGGGATCTTATTGATTATAAATTGAAGTTAGTTATCATAAAACAAAAACAAAGATAAGTGACCTTTCTACCAACAAATATAATATCCCCACTTAAAAACGCACTCATGTACCCAATCACATCCAAGTCTGATGGCTTGTGTTTTAGAGCAATACTTCTCAAATTTTGAAGTCAAACACCAGTCACTTGGGAACCTGTAATGGGGTTGAGATTCTGTTTTTTTGTTTTTTTTAATTTCTTTTCCGCGTAACATAATTCATAGTTTTACACCACACCCAGTGCTCCATGCAATGCATGCCCTCCACAATACCCACCACCAGGCTTCCCCAACCTCCCACCCCCGCCCCTTCAAAACCCTCAGGTTATTTTTTAGAGTCCATAGTCTCTCATGGTTCATCTCCCCACCAATTTCCCTCAACTCCCTTCTCCTCTCCATCTCCCCATGTCCTCCGTGTTGTTATGCTCCGCAAATAAGTGAAACCATATGATAATTGACTCTCTCTGCTTGACTTATTTCACTCAGCATAATCTCTTCCAGTCCCGTCCATGTTGCTACAAAAGTCGGCTATTCATCCTTTCTGATGGAGGCATAATACTCCATAGTGTATATGGACCACATCTTCTTTATCCATTCGTCTGTTGAAGGGCATCTTGGTTCTTTCCACAGTTTGGCGACCGTGGCCATTGCTGTTATAAACATTGGGGTACAGATGGCCCTTCTTTTCACCACATCTGTATCTTTGGGGTAAATACCCAGTAGCGCAA